>JAYXIM010007211.1:0-53694 GCA_037575425.1 Anastrepha fraterculus | reverse complement strand
GTACGTCAATCATAAACGACTTTCGTATACAAGCAGACAAGCAAAGGAGCGCGTAAAAGTCGATAATTTCATCACATTTTCTTTTTATTTAGTAAAAAACTAATTCAAAAACAAAATCAGGTAATTATGGATATTTTAATAGTTTACTTTGAGACAACACGAAAATTATTATTTCAGCCAGAAACCCAGCTAATTTCTACCACAAAAACACTGTAAACGCAAAGTGCTTTTCAATGCCGAATTTTTGCTATAAAAGGTTATTTTCTGTCCCAATTTTATATGCCTAATAAGAAATTACAAATCCCGAAAATTCCAGGATTAATTTCGAGACTTAAAAAATACCGGTATTCTGAGATCTTGAGATTAACCTCATATGTATAAATACATGCGCGTACACGAGTAGCAGAAATAACACTTTAGAATATAAAATTTAATTTCTCAAAGTTTAGTTTTACTACCAGGATTAAAATGTGAACGAACCAAAAAGAAAAATGCAGCTCTAACTAAACATAAAAATATATGTACACATACATATATGGGTTAAAACGTATACCTACATGCATATATTTATACATATTTAAACTTTTATACGGAGCACTAAAATCTAGAAAGCGATTAAACAGCTTTGCGGTCTGCTCTTATGAAGCGTAGAGGTGAATAGATATTTATCAGGTGTGTCCTCCCCCACACAAGTATGCATGATACACTTATAGTGCTTACATTTGTGTGCGTTTGCATAAGGTTATTATATGTATGTGTGTGTGTGTGTGTGCTCGTATTGTGTATTAGATGAGGTGTGCAAAGTTAAGTTGATTTAACTTTTGTGCTCCCATTGCAAGTCGATGAACTGGCATTACAACAACATGGAAAAGGACGGCAATGATGACAGCTACATAAGAAACTTGCTGCAGTAAAAATATCCGAATTAAATTATGTTGCAGCAAAAGTGCACGACTTCTACGCACACAAACAAACATAGGGCCATAGCCACTCAATTTAAAGCTCACAAATCATTCTGAAGACCATTGCAGTTGTGCGGCGCTACAAGATTTCATATAGGGAAGAGTAAACTACTCGCATGAATAACAAAGATACTTATGTACTTACTTATGTGCATGTATGTGTCTACAAGTATACGACTATGGTTTATATACTTGTAGTAGTGCACTTCATCGTTGCCTCTTCATCCAACACAGCAAATATCTTACTTTGTGGTCTCATTGATTTATTAATGAAATTGTTCGGTAAATCGCTTCTCAACTCGATAGGGGCGGTGTGGCATGCTACATGTTGGCTATTTGAATTTGATGTGGACAAGGGCTAGGGATGTTAGACATGTGTAAATGGGGTCTTACCATCTTGCACTTGCGTCAAGTATTGTCGGTCATTTTATATATTTACTCAGTATCCACTCTATTACTTTTCCGGAACACATCGTTTTTATCTTCTAGTTCATTTGCTTATTTAGTATATTTAAAAACTAAGAATTTAACTTAAAATTTTTTTTTAAGTTATTTTTCTCCTTTTTTTCTTTTGGGTATCTGCCTGAAGCCACTTGCTCTGCACGATTTACAATAATCGCTCTAAGTCAGTAGTTATCTCAACTGAACCTGTGCCAGCAATTCAGTGTTAATGCAGCTACGAATGGTTGTCAAGGTTTTAGCGAGATCTATTGTAGCATTAGCCTGCCAGTCGTTTCAGAAGAATACCACTTTTACTAGCCCTTTATGGTAGTTGACCAATCCTACCGCCTTGGAGCATACCATGAACAGGTTCTTACTGTTCTCAATCGTCTCAATGTTGTTTTTACGTTTTCTGATTGCCAGTATCTATTCGCCTCGGCCGTAGGTGGTTCTCCGGTTAAGGGCATCATCAAGGAAACCCTTTTCTAGGCAAAAAATTCAATCTTCCACGCAGCTGGCAGCTCTATGCATTCACAATGTAAATGCCTATGAAAGAAGTAATAAAAAGTATTGCATATCTTCAGGGAACTAGAAAAACTATTTTCTTCTCCAATTTCTTCTACATAGTTTTTATGCAGATTTTGCCTGAGAGGACCTCTAAAAAAACTTTCTTAGGAATAAATTTGTAGAACATTTTAACCCCCTAACGACTTTCTAATTGCTGTATTTTTCAAACTATTCCGAAAAAGGGTTAAAATTACAATAATTTAAGGGCGCTAATGTGTTAAAATATTCCAGAAAATATTCCTCGTGACATTATACTATGTATTTCTCAACTAAATATTTCACTAGATGAGTATTTTAACCTCTTTGCTGAAATGCCCCCACAGGTACACAAGAAGAAAATGAGTTAGGATGTACAAAATTTTAGCTGGAATACAAAAATTGTTGGGGGTTTTATTTTATGGTGCTAGTGCTTTCACTTAAATTAATTTCGCTCCCATACAATGAGCTTAAAATCGTTCCACAGTTGAATAGGTCCGAGTTGACGAACAAAGATATTCAAGAATACTCATAGAACTGGTAAGTTCACTACAGTTGTCTGATACAATAGATAACGAAATACAAGGTGGCATAAAATTAATCATCTAATTTTATTTTTGAATAACTTTTTTAATCAATAAAAGCAAAAAAAAAATTTTGAGTAATCGGAATCTCTATTTTGTCCTCTACACGCTCCGTTGCTTGGCTATTTGTATACTGCAGCCGTCTAGCTCAAAAGTGTCAAATATGATTGGCGGTCGACGCCATTTGCTAAAATTATAAATATTAATAATGAACCACCTTCAATAATCGATTTAGTTATTGCTAAAGGTACCTTCATCTTATCTTGAAGATACGGACTCTTTAGCCCGATTTCTCCTATATGTCTATATGGTAGGTATTATACACCTATGTAGGTCTCTTTCACGCCGATTTGAGTTTATGTGATTTTTCAAACCATTTTTTTTATTGCTTCTACCGTCAAAATAAATTTCGGAAATTCTCGAAAAGCGCTACATTGCAAGAAAAAGTTTTGTTATAAAAAAACTGACGCGCAAAAGCGCTTAAAATGATGTGAATCAGAACTTGAGCCATTTTTACAAGAGCAGATGGAAATGTGGAAGGATCTTTAAGTGATAAGAGTGACGCTCCAATAACTGATCGGCGCAAAGTATGACAAATTGGGTGTGATGTAATTCTCTGATAGTAATTCTCTACCTCCTTATATCACACCATATAGTTCGTAACTTTATTGGATATTTTACTGTTTTTGGTTAAAAATTTTATTTATCTAATTTATGCTTAAATCAAAGTCCGTTTGCTTAGTTTGAAGTGGAATAATAAATGTTGATCTGAAGAAATGCATTATTTCCGCTTAGAATTGCCTCACTGTATTTTGTATCGGGTTTGTTTCATAATATTTTACATGGGTATATGATTTCATGCAAGTTTGGAAAGCGCTGGCATGCATCTCCTGTTTTTTTTTATGAAAGTAAAGAACTTTTTCATGCGAATTATTTGTATGTGGCTTTCTGAGGAAGGCATTAAAAAGTTCTAAGTGTATTAAGGAGGCGAAATTCTTTGAATCAGATGTTATTTAGTCTGTCTTCCTCGACATAAATATTTCATTCTGAGTATGGGAGGGGCTAAATTTTTGAAGAAGAGTAAAATGCTAACCGTCTTTCGCCCATCACTTTACTTTATCCCAATTATCCCTTCTCTTAACTTGTTTTTGCAAACAGAAATGCCTGAATATGCTTCTAGCCAAAATTTTTGGGCTGCCATATAACAACGCGTGCTCAATACTACTTCTGAGAGTATTTGAAGTGTTTTTGTAATAATTAAATTATATTAAAAAGACTCATCATTTTGTTTGCATATTTTTACTTCTCAACTTTTTGCTCGTTGGATTCCCATCTTCTCTCCCATTAAAATGTAATTGACTGTAACACCACCAGTAATGATTGACACATTGCTTCGATTTTACAGATGACCATTTCATGTAATAGACCATGCCTAAGGTAATAAAATTGGCACACACCACAAACACTAACTATATTACTACAAAAATAAGCGACGCTTGCCTGTAGATTTCACGTTAAATGTTACTCATACGCCATGTGCCCACTAGGGAGTACAGACACCCTTGCAATGAATGCACTGAAAGACGATACTTTACCGATAAATAAAATATAGGTATGCATGCATATATACATATATATTCGAAACATATTTAGCATTATGTCATTCTTGAAAGCATTACGTCCACCCATTTTTCGTAAGCGAGTACATATGTATGTATGTATATATATGGGTAAGAGTATACGAATGCGTTTTTGTTAGGTCGATTTACAAGTACAAGTTACATTCGCATGACCATTAAAAACTGACAGAAGAACACATACAAGTCAAGTTAAATGTCTAATCCAATTTGTTGGGTGTAGCGTGTATTTGTATGGTTTCTTCTTTGCTTGTGCCCTATACAAACAGAAGCCAGATGGTAACGTGGCAGAGGGTGGACATCCACAACGAAAGCGTGCACCTGTATTGGATTTGCCCATTTGTGCACACATTCGAATATTTGTATCAGCATTTGTAAGTTTGCTATTGCATATTCGAAACGTTGTTAGCTATGCAAATAATGTTATTGCTCCATACAAAGGTTAGAAAATTGGAAAATTGCTATCTACACGTACTGGCTGTATGACCATGCAAATTCAATATTGAACGAATTTTTTTATGTAACATTGGTAGTAGAAAATAGCAAGCACAGATACCGTAATTGTTTCTCAAATAGTTTCAATCTGCCACCCAGCAGTAACGGGTAGTTTCTGTTTTTTTTTTTTTTTGTCTGACATCTGACCACAGATTTCCATCAATAACTTCCTGCAGTTTACTCATTTTGTTATTTATTTTTGTTTTTTTGTTTTTCTGTAGTTTGTATTCAATTTCGTTGCTTTTTCTGACCCTTATGACTACCTTTTAATTTCTGCTCTTTCGAAAACTTTCGTTGTCAATTTTTAATTTCGGTTCAGGGCAAGTGTGAATGTGGCAACAACTGTTCGCTTTTAAAGCTTGTTATTTACTAGGAGCAGGAAAATATTTTAAATATTCCTCCCACTTCTTTGGCTATTTTTGCTTACATAATTTCTGTTTGTTCTCGTGAAGCGGTTGTGGGACGTAGGGCACTTTTAACGAAGTTAAATAAATTTAATTTGAAAGGAAAAAAATAGCTAAAACATACCAGAGTGTAGTTGTTTTCAAGAAAAATTACTAACTAAAAAAAAGAATGCACCTTCTACATTAGGGTGGATAATATAGGGTGTGTAGTAGGGAGGCTTAAAAATAAATTTTAGTTTTTTGGTTTTTGGGGTAACAAAATTAGTTCTATGGCTTATAAACTGAGACACCTATAATTTTTTTTAGAATTATATTTTTAATATTTTGAAAATTATTATTGGATTCCTATAGGAAGAATATACTTTTCCGGGAATTTTATATAAAATGTTTACTGATCGATATTTTTCAATCTCTCGTTTTAACTTAATAAATAAAACTTAATTAACTTAACTTAATTAATAAAAGTATACCAACGATACTAATATATTTTTTATGTTTTAGTTTTAATAATTTTTTCTTTAGTTTTGGAATGATTTTTGGGGTTCCTCTAATAAGTAGTTAAATATTTTTAAAGCCCCTTTGTTCTATGGCCCATAAATTGAGACACCTTCCTTTATTTCTTGGTTTAGCTAATATTTATCTTACTGTAAACACTTTTAAAATTATCATTGATTTCATATGGAAATTTCATCTCTTCAATTTTTTTATACAAATATCCACAATTTATGCCAAATATAGCACAAATCGGTACTAATATTGCTAAATTGTCCTCGCAAGGACAAACGGACAATATATTCTGATTCAGCAAACCCAAAAACATTACATACATTTTTTTTTACTTTTAAATATATGTTTAACCTTCAACTGACCTTCAGTTTGACCCCGCAAAAACAAACTGACAACAAAATCGGACCCAACAACTCCAAAAAACTTTATATCAACTTTTTTTTATTCTCCGGTGAATATTCTGTATTTGACCTTAAACTGACCTTCAGTTTGACCCCGCAAAAACAAACTGACAACAAAGTCGGACCCAACAACTCCAAAAAACTTTATATCAACTTTTTTTTTAATTTTCCGGTGAATATTCTATATTTGACCTTGAACTGACCTTCAGTTTGACCCCCCAAGAGCAAACTGACAACGAAATCGGACTCAGCAACTCCAAAAACATTTGTGACAACTTGTTTTTTTAATTTTCTGGTGAATATTCTATATTTGACCTTGAACTGACCTTCAGTTTGACCCCACAAGAACAAATGGATAACGCAATCAGCAACTTCAAAAACATAATGTATCAATTTTTTGAAATTATTGCGGTGAATATTTTAGGTTTGTTCTTGAAATAAATTCCTTTTTAAAATTTGTGGTTGTCAGGGGATGATTTCATCTCTTAACGGGAGCTGAAAAGTTGCCTACTTACCGGGATTAGTTACCATTTTATTATTATAACAAATATAATTAAAATAATGCCGAACTTAATTTGAATACATGCCATTTTTAGTTTTAAAGTTTTTAAAGTTTCTGAATTTTTCTTAAAAGTACCCCCATTCTAAGGTGTGTTTAGATATAATAAAAAATTTCATTCGGATCTGAACAACCTCCTCCAAAATAATTTACGAGCATTTAAACAAAAAAACTTTGAAATCGGTCAAAAATTGCCTTCTTTAAGATTTATGAAGGAATGTGTCGGAAAATCCCCACTGTGCAATGCTTTAAAAATTAGTATTGAATGCTTATAGAAAAATGCA
This sequence comes from Anastrepha fraterculus, assembly GCA_037575425.1. NCBI lineage: Eukaryota > Metazoa > Arthropoda > Insecta > Diptera > Tephritidae > Anastrepha > Anastrepha fraterculus. The sequence continues at coordinate 46,877 of JAYXIM010007211.1, read as the reverse complement.
CTCTTCCGTGAATTTGGTATAAGACGTTTTTACAGATCGATATTTTTTACTCTCCTCTCTTAAGTTCTCTTCACAAATGTCCAAACAGCGAAACGGAATTTTTTTTTTTTTAATTTTTTTTCCAATTATTTTTAATTTTTAAACATTTTTTTTTAAATTATTTTTATTTTTTTAATTTTTTTTTTTTTAATTTTGAAGTTTATAGTGATTTTTATTTTATTTTAATGAAGCCAAACTATACTTTTTTGAACATTTGTGAAGGGAAATTTTAAAAGAAGATTTCGGGCCATACTATTGTAGTATCCACATAAATATATACACAATTAAGTTTTTCCAGAATTCAGTCAGTCGTAACACAGAAATAAATTCATTTATTTGAATGTGAAAAATAATAATCTGGTTTGTAGTAACCGAAAAGATAATGAAAAATGTCAGCTTAAGCACTAGTTGACCTAAATTTCCAACTAACTCAATTCACAGAATTCACAAAACAAACAAAAAAAAAAAAAAACAATGAGAAATAAGAAGTATGAAGTACGAACTAACCACACGACAACTGAACTGATAAGACGCAGTGACGACTAAAAGCGTTCCATTCACTAGTCAAAGGATAATAAATGACATACACACGCATATACAAGCGCACATGTACACATATTCACACGTGTGTGAATGTATGTGAGCGCACACAGGACAGACTGGTACAGTAGGGGAGAAGTCGCGGTACTTTTCGGCAGCCACAATTGTTCAGCGCCGCTTAAAAATGAATTAAAAATTTTCTAAACTGTTAGTTGCACGACTGGCTTACGCACACAAACACACACCCACTCCCCGGAAACACGCACACAATACCCCAAAAGCATTGTCTGTTGCTTAGTAGCCGTTATAGTTCAACTGCATACACTACTGCTCGAGTACTTTCATGTGTTTTGTGGCGCTGTGGTTAGTCCTTGTCGAAAAGTCGTTCAAAAATAGGAATAAAAGGAAAAAGGAAAATAAAACAGAAATTGGGATAAAAGGAATGTGAAAAAAATTAAATACAAAAGTCAAACCGGTTGTGAACAATTGTTAACAGCTTTCCTGGAGCAGTGCGAATTGACGCACAGTGGGAGTCTAACCGCATAGCGGCAGCAACTCAAGCAACACATGAAAGATGGAACTTTTCATTTCTTATTGCATTGCTTTGTGTGGCAAACAAACGCTGTTGAAGACTTGCTATCCGTCAGATACAGTTAGAAGGCGGCTAACTTTTGGTTAACAAAATTTATATGGGAAAAAATCATAAACATTGAAACCTACCTTGGTCTTGAGGTGTCCACTCAAAGGGAGTGTAGCTTATTTCAGAAGCTGTTAACTTTTTAATTAATTAAATACAATACTATTTCTTATTTGAAACAAACAAAAATGTGTGTGTAGTTTTTTTTATAAAACTAGATTAAAAAACCAAAAACATTCAAAACTGTTCAACATGTTGAGATGCTCTCGTTTGTCGCGGACTGTATATGTATGTATGTACTGTGCGCTCGAATATTGCGATCTTCTACTTTTCTTATAGTTATGTTTTGGAAACTTCCCAAATAGTATTCCATTTCTTTTCGCTTTTTTCACAGCTTACCATAGACTCATTTCCTACTTACCGCATTTAAAGGCCTCGCTGCAAAAGTTTTCCCGCCGCTACTACTGTCACAAATATTTTCACAAGTTTGACTTTGCGCCACTGCATTCTAGCATTTCTTGTTAATTTTTCATTTGCACTCTTTTCAAATTGTTTACCACAACTTCAATTGTCAGCCGCGTATAACAACAAAGTTGCTATAAGCCACAACTAACATCTGCGTTGACAACAGAACAGCTCGGGTAAAAAAGCAATAACCTTAGAGAATGCTGCAATATTTGCTTTGCTATCTATACGCACATTCTTGTAATTTTTTTACCTACACAATCCAATCTTCTGATTGCAACAGGGATACCGTCATCATTTTTACAATTAAGCGTTTAATTTTTTATCCCGAAACCGATTCCCTTTGGGTTAGGAAAATGGATTTAGTCGAGTGACGTTTTCTTGTGCGATAATAGACATAAATAATTTTTTATTTCATGCGAAAATATGACGCGAACTCGATTTATGCGCTATGGCTGGAGTTCCTGATGCCAAATATTTCGGACATAGCCAAGAAAAGCGGCAGTCAGCTTGCACTTTTTTAGGTTTTTATTCTACTTCTTGCTGAAAATATTTCATAATTCAAATTCATTAGAAAATTTATGTTTTTAATTTAGTGTTTGCGCTTGAAGGGTTATGCGACACTCTCCGTCAGCAGTCAAGGTGAAATAAAATTTCGTAGAATTTGTAAAAGCCGAATGACGTTTGGCCAAGGCAGAGACCAAAAGTTATGGTCCACAACCCTGCATGGATAAGCGATTTACAATTAGTAACTTATATATAAGATAACCCTCGTGCGCTAACAATCGTGACTTGTTCAACACTTTTAATCAATTTAATTTTTTAGTAGAAAGTGCTTCCCTTCATATGTTTTGGAAATGATAAATTCATGATATTTTGCTTAAAACCCCAAAAATCCATCTCCATTAAAAGTCGTAATATTGCACTATTTGTCTAAAGAGATAGGTAAGTAGGTAGGTTTGGCAGCCGCATCGTACATAGAGACAACGATGCCACTTAGACCACGGAATGGGTCCGTTGTGAGCCGCGGGGGCTGGGCTACATTTCCCTTTCCATATTGAACCATCCTGAGCTTTTGACAAAGCGTAAAAGGTTGTTGATACCTAAAGTGTATAGATTATCTATATTCGTTAAGAAGTAGGATTTTAAAACTCGGTTTCTGCTTCTGGCTAGAGCCGGGCATGTGCAAAAAAGGTGTTGAATTGTTTCCAATTCCTCCTCATTTCTGCAGCTACGACAGAAATCATGCGTTTATAAGCCTAATCTCCTTGCATGATGGGACAATGTCCTGTGAGGGCCCCTACTAAGGTCCTGATTTGAAGTCTACTCAGTTTTATAATACTCTTGGACAGACGTAAATTTAGCCTTGGCCATGTTTGCCTAGCAATTTTGCAGGTGTTAGCGCTAATCCATCTCTGATTTGCAGAATTGATTAGTGCGTCCTTAATGAGAAGCTTACAAGTTGCGAGAGGTATCTCCATAAAATTACTTATGTCTGGCATACAGGTACCTTCTCTTGCAAGTTGGTCTGCCCTACAGTTCCCTGGTATATCTCTGTGGCCTGGGACCCAGCATAAGATTATACGATATTGTTTGGCCATCTCATTTAGAGATTGGCGACAACGTAAGACACTTCTTGATGTTGTTTGGAATGCATCCAGGGCTCGTAGGGCAGCTTGCCTGTCTGATAGAATGCAGATATCCGTTGATGATATTCTGTTTCACTTTAACCATTTTAAGGCTTCATGAATAGCGTTTATTTCCGCTTGAAAAACGCTACAGTGATCCGGTAATTTAAAGGATTCACTAATAGAAAGCTCTTCCCAAAAAAACCCTGATCCTACTGATCCTACACCGGTGTCCATTTTAGATCCGTTCGTGTAGATCTTAACGGGTGTGTTGGGTGTTGGATCTTCTTCAAGCCATTCCAGTCTAGAAGGGATTTTTATTAGGAAACTCCTTTCGGGGCAAAGAATAGGAGGGTGATAATCACAGTCACTGGGTATATCCGTGTAGGAGTCTAAAATGGTTGAATGTCCATGTGTGACAGTTCTCCGTTGTGAGCTCGCTTTGAGCCTTAAAGCGGAGCAGGCCGCTGAGTATTTGCAGAAGAGATCTAGGGGTGGCAGATGTAGCATGATGTCCAAAGCCATGGATGGCGTGGTTTTCATGGCGCCACATATTGCTAGTTCCGCTGATCTCTGCACCTTATTCAATAAATTAGAATAGGTTTTTTTCTGCATAGCACACCACCAGACAACATTTCCATATAGAAGAATGGGTCTGACGACAGCAGTGTAGAGCCAATGAGCAACCTTAGGTTTAATTACCCAGGTCTTACCTAAAGCTCTCTTACAGGCATAAAAAGCTAGGTTCGCTTTCCTGACTCTTTCTAAGGTGTTTGACTACCAAGTCAGTTTCCTATCTATGTTTAGTCCCATGTACTTGGTTTCTTCCGAAATCACAAGAGCTTCCCCTTTGAGCATAGTTGGACTTAGCTGAAGGATTCTGTGTTTCCTAGTGAACAATATGAGTTGTGTTTTTCTGGGTTGACTAATAGACCACACTTTCCTGCCCACCTAGAAAGTATATCTAGAGCATTTTGTATTAGGTCTCTTAATGTAGATACAAATTTACCAGAGACAGCAATAACAACATCATCGGCGTAAGCTATCACCTTACAGCCCACCGATTCCAGTATTAGAGATAAAAACAAAATAAATTTTTAGAAAAAAATAATTGTTGTAGAACAAAAATTTATTTCAAATTATTGAACAAATGTCTGGCTTCTAGCACATTTTTGGTTTAATAACTAATATAAATGTGAAATTATGAATTAATATGCTTAAAATCCATTTAAGAACTAGGCTTGGTTCATACAGATAACGCGGTGCACTGCCCTTTTCGAAAAAATCAAAAGAAAAAACGGAACAATAAATAATATTTTTACATTAGTTTTTAGTCGTCGAAGAACTATTCAAGAAATATTTTTTTAAATTATGTGTGACAATTATTACATACCTGGGTACAATAAATATATCGAAATAGAATTAATAATCATCTATCCTCATTGTTTTAATAATTATTATCACTCCGTCTAGGTTAAATTTAATTGTACTTTATTGCTTGTTTGACCTAGGTATTCCTGATATTTGTGGTATGCGCCTTCATGTCTCGATGTTTTATTGCAAATAGAGGGATCGATAAGAGAGGGCGTTGCTACTAGCCACATTTTTTGTTTTTTTTTTTTAAGTTGGCCACTCTTCATATGGACGTATGTGAATTTTCATTTCAATCTATCGATTTATTCTTTCTTTTTACGTGAGACAGTACTTTCTACAATGGAAAAAATCAAGTATCGGGTAGTGATTGAATTTTCATTTTTTTAAGATTTAAAAGCAAAGGAAATTTACGAACGAATGTTGAAATTGTATAAAGACTTTTCGCCATCAATTAGTGACTGAAAGAGATTTCACTGAAGTATTAGTTTTCAGAAAGCTGTGGGCTCAATAAATGCTGCATTCGCTAACCATGGAACAAAAATACATTCGAATACAACTTCCTCAGCTACATTTGGAGCGTTTTCGAAAGGTCAAGGTGGATTTTGCGCATCGATGCATCACTATGGATGAGACTTGGGTCTATCATCATGATCCTAAATCAAAATGTTAGGCTAAAGAGTGGTGTGAACCTAGTACTTCGGCTCTGAAACGAATTCATATCTAGAAATCGGCCAAGAAGATGTTAGCATTAGTTTTTTAGTATGCGAAAGGACTTTTGTTTGTGGATTACTTGCGAACTGGAAAACAATAAATTCTGAATATTACTGTAACCGTTCTAACTAGCTGAAGGAAAAAATTTCCAGGTGGATTTTGCGCATCGATGCATCACTATGGATGAGACTTGGGTCTATCATCATGATCCTAAATCAAAATGTTAGGCTAAAGAGTGGTGTGAACCTAGTACTTCGGCTCTGAAACGAATTCATATCTAGAAATCGGCCAAGAAGATGTTAGCATTAGTTTTTTAGTATGCGAAAGGACTTTTGTTTGTGGATTACTTGCGAACTGGAAAACAATAAATTCTGAATATTACTGTAACCGTTCTAACTAGCTGAAGGAAAAAATTCGTGAAAAAATATCCGGATAGCATAAGGAAAAAAATATTCTTCATCAGGACAATGTACTGTGTACCAAAATCATTTTGACAATTACTAAAACGCATGAATTAAAGTTTGAATTGTCGGTGCATCCGGCGTATTCACCAGATTTGGCGTCTATCGACTTCCATCTGTTTCTAGATCTAAAAAAATGCGTACGTGAAAGGCATTTTTCATAAAATGATGAGATCATAACAGCTGTGGAAGTGTATTTTGCAGCCCTTCCATATTCTCACTTCAGGGATAGAATTCATAAATTGGAGCCTCTTTTGAACAAGTGTATTGATGTTCAGGAAGCCTTCACTGAATAATAACATGTATTTCAAGCCATAAAATTGTGTTTTTCTTTTCGAAGCGTAAAACTTATTGCACAACCTAGTACTGTAATTATTAATACAAATCATCAGAATTATTGCTAATTATTTTTATTCTTATAAGTTGGTATTTTGTTAGAGAAGCCACCATTCAGTTCAGTCGGCTGTTTTCTTATAAATTTTCCATCAACTTAGCCTCCATACCACCTGTCGCTTCCTAATTTTTCTTGGTATGCATTTGAAGTGTCTGTGTGGATGAACTCTTACCCCATTTTTTAAGAAAATATGTACCTTAATGCTCTCAAATAAAGCGATATGTCTGCTCATAATTTGAATAAATTCTATACTGCAGTCGTCCAATAATTCAGACTGATTTTAATAATTGAAAGAATAGCTTAAATAGTTAAAAAAAAATTGTTAAAAAGTTGAGCGCCCCATACAAGCCAACCAGTTTAGTTAGTGTCTCGTAGAGTTTTCAATAGAATGAAGTTGTTTTCGGAATTTTACAAGTAACTCATCCAATATTCTACAGTGCAATTACGGCCTAGATGATCTAGTGTTTGGCAACGGCCTTTTTTTGTGATTTTTGTAAAACCTCATCGCAAAGCAGTTGAACTATTTTCTAAAAATTAGTTAACATCTTACGTTAAGTCTCTTAAGAATAAATATTTCACAAATTTAGTCATCACTTGGTAACCCTTCTTTATTTCACATTAACAGCAGTTGCCACTATTATAAGTTGTATTGCAAGTTGCATGACTGCAGCACGTTGGCGGCAAATTAAGATTTTTGCCACCGGCAATTGTGCCATTAGATATTAGTGCTGTGCGCGTGCCAATCGCCCGCCATCGTTCCCACAACCATAAATGCAACTTGATGACATACGAATGCACCAGCTAACACATCCACCCGCATAGGCGTAGGCACAGTGAGTGACTCGAGTGGCTCAATTCCAACTACTCGACAATTAATTTTTGTATGGCATTATTTTATTCGTTGCTTCTTCATATTGTTTTTTGGTTATTATTTTTGCTTGTTCCTTGCTTCTTCTTCTAATTTTCTCTAATTCGTTTTCTGTTGTTTATTTTGTTTGTATTTATATTTTGTGGCAGCCTGCCTGCTGCAGCGCTGCTTTAGTGATTTAGGTTCAAGTCGCATTAACACACACACACACACAAGTGGTGGTTGCAACAAACTTGTGATGCATACATATATGTATGCGTGTGTTTGTGTTAAACTCTTGTACGGCTTCTCCTTATTGCAGCTCAACTCAATCAACCAGTCAACCAAACAACCAACCAAGTGGCAGCGACAGCTACAGCAGCAGCAGCAGCAGCGGCAAGCCGATGAACTAACTGACTAACAACAAATACCACATAGGCACCCCAAAACCTAATAAGAACAAAATTGTAGCAACAATAACAACAATGATAGTATGTTGTAGGGCATACACATACAAGAGTTGCAACCTTACCTAACAAAGCCTTGCAACAAATAGAAGTGTAAATACTTGTATGAGTAAAACCACCACCAACAACAACAACAACAGCAACATTATTAACAACTAATAGTTGGACAACAACAACAGTAATAGCAACCACAACAACGGTAACAACAACAACAATAACAACAAGAAGTAAAATAAAAACAGCAACAAAAATACAACCAACAACAACAGCATATTTTGTTGCATACATTGCAAGCTAACAACAACAACAGCAACAACACTATTTTCCATTGCTTGCTGCTGGCAACTGTTTGCTGCTTGCTGCCTACTGCCTACTGCAGTTTTACCAGTGTTACACTTCATTTCGCAATTCAGTTGAAAAAAGTCTTCTTCACGTCCGCACAATTTCCGCTTACTGAGTGGCAAACGGAATTCTCCGTTGATTTATTTATTTATTTATTCATTGCATTTATTTACTATTTGCGTGCTGACTAATGTTCGAGTATTTTTTCGGCTGATCTGCCGGTTTGCGCGCTTATTTTCCGCTTGCCCTTGCCGTTTTTCTTGTGGTACTGGTGTGTGTATATGTTGCTTCTACTTTGATGCAACTAAAGCGGCAAATTGCATGCTGCAAGTGGTCAATAAAAAACAACAAAACAACAACAACAATTGTGTTTACTTTGCGCCTAAAGTGTTGATTTCAATACTTTCCGGCCAATTAAATTTTACGAGTAATAAACAAAGCGTGACTTCCATTGGCTTAAAAAAATTTTTCTTACAAAAATAAAGTAAGACTTCGCAAGAGTGGCATTTTCTCTGAGCAACTGAGCAAGAAATTTCTACGAAAATGAATTATTTGGATGCAATGTTGGCATGGTGAGAAATATTTAATTACAGTGGATAGCAGACTGGATTTTTTTTTATAATGGGATATCTAAAGACGGGAGAATTTGAAACAATTCTGTTTTGACAATTAAGTGTATAATTTATTCTAAATCTAAAGTATGGGAAACTCTTCTGCATACAATTGACACTAATTATAATAACCGCCGGAAACGAATATATATTTCTTTTCCATCGAATGCGCCTTTTTTATACGGAGAAAATGCGATACACTGTTAGGGGAAAAAATTATCAAAAATCAACGAAAATGTTTAACTACTGCATACTTGCACTTTGTTATTTAAAATTTAATAGACTGCGGGCTCAATTTATTTCCAAACATCCTGTTCATATTTTTAAAATTTGTATGGAAATTTTTCGGATTTTTATAAATCTTTAGTAAAATAGGAAACTCGGATTATTAGGGTACTTTTTGTTTCATAAAAACAAATCATGTAAATTAAAGAGTAAATAAGTAAATAGTCAAAACTTTTCAATATGTGATGCCTTTTTAAAATTTTGGGGGGTCTATAAACAATATGCAATATATTCTATAAACTAGCAAAATCTGAAATACCTCGACCACAGCGGCATTTAAGGAATATATCACATATTTGCTCCACAGTTATTTCTTCTCATACAATCAATATACAGAGGTGGTCAGAATAATACAGTGTCATTTTTCAATTTTTTTTTTTGTTTTGTAAAAATGTAGATTATAATACAACAAACACTATATAACTCAAAATATCACACTTTGTACAAACTTTTGAAAACTTCAACAAATTTCGTCAATATAATAAAATTTTGTAGCTCCTGAAATTTTAGTAAAATATAATGCAAATTTAAAGTGGCTAAAAAATTTGTATAGCTTTTTCATTTTTTTTGTTTTGGTGACAGTGTTATGCGTTTTCGTCTATATAAATAAATTTCGAGCATTCATTATATGTATATAGATATATATTTGGCGCTCCTTCTCCTATTTGTGGTGTGCGTCTTCCACAAATGGAGTGACCTACAGTTTCAAGCCGACTCCGAACGGTAGATATTTTTTTATGCGGAGATTTTTTATGGCAGAAATACATTCGGAGGTTTGCCATTGCCTGCCGAGGCGACCGCTATTGGAAAATGTTTTTCTTAATTTTTGGTGTTTGCCGAGCTTCGAACCTACGTTCTTTCTGCGAATTTAGGTTCGGTAGTCACGCACCAATCCATTCGGCTACGGCCGCCGAGCATTCATTCGGGCTATAAAATTGCAAACCCCAAAGTTTTTCTAAAATTTTTCTTAACTAATAAGCTAGAATTTTTGATGAAAATGTGTTTAACTTTTCTAAATTTCGGTCTAAGTATGTAACTTTGAGCTATCTGGTTTTTTTTTAATTTTTTATATGGCACTGTGTCTTTATTATGATCACCGCTGTATGTTGATTGCATGTATAAGTAGTATAATCCATATTTTTATAAAACAAAAAAAAACCCAAAAACCAAATTTTAATTTTTCAAAAATTCGTTGTGCTAATATTTTGACCCTACTCTATATTTTGAATATGAATAAAATCGTCGGTAAATACCGTATTTAGAAATAACTCGACCTCAGCGACACCCCGTGGATCCAGAATGAACCTATAAAGACTCTCAGTCATACTTACAGCAACTCACAAAAATTTCTCCGAAGTCGGCCGAGCGGTTTTGGAGCCCTTAGGCAACACGCATACAAAAATATTACAGAAAAAATACATTAGAAAATATTTAAAGCTAAAAATATCGGTTTACAACATTTTGTTGAGAGAAATACTCGCCAATTTTCTATCTGTAGCTGAAATAGGTATATAGATTATCAGAGAGTGATGCGTGAGCAAGTGATACACCGTGCGTGAAATTTCTTTTTATTGGACCGCTAGTTCTTAGATCACTACCAACTGCAAAACTGTTGCCTCACCGCATACGATTTTCCTCTTTGACCTGCTGGGTGGCACTGAAGTTCAACCAGAGTGTTTCGAAAAGTGTTCAGAAAAATGTTCTCTTAACATAAAACTAACCAAAATTGTGAATTTAAACCAAATCGGATCATAAATACGATTTTCGCATGCAGCGCCACCTAGCGGATCAGCTTGTAGCCTACAGCGAGAAAGTCTAGTTTTGCTTATATACTCGACAGAACCAGTTTCTCGAAATTTTTTTACCAACCTGTGAATTGTCGACTCATTCAAACGATTATTTCCTCCAAAAATATCACGAATTTTGCGATGTGTTGTTCCTAAAGATCTTTCTATAACTCTGTAACTCTGCTTGACAAATGTCAAAGATGGCATACAAAACGTACCATCTCGGAATTATTCATTACTGGCATCGAAGTTTGCTTTTGAAATACCTTTTATTTGTGCATAGTAAAATAAGCAGACGACCAATTTCCCAAGCAAACTTCATTACATGTCATTACAATGCTCAGCCACATATGGCGTAACCGTTTGAAACCTACTCCGCGAAAAAAACAGAATGGTACCCCACCGCCCTATAGCTCAGACATTATCTCTTCCAACTACAACTTTTCCGATCAATCCAGAATGTCTTCTCCGAAAGACGATTCACTTCAATTGGGCCGATACGTTGATGATTTCATGCGATCCCTCAGAGATGATCAAACTTTCTAGCTTCCGAAGGAAAAAAATCTTAAAAAAAACCTTCGGGAAAAAGTCTTTTAAAACGTGACATTTGATACCAATGCAATCCAAATGCAACGCCGCAAAGTAAATAACATATTTAAGTTGCTATCTGAGCAGTATCCACTATTTTTGGCACCTGAAGACGACCTGATACCCAGAGTTTTGAAAGAAAATTTATGTAAGATTTCCATTGCGTTTCCATTGTATGAAATAGATGAAATAGGGTCTGGAGCCGGATGGTACTTAAACGATAGTAATAAGTATCACTATGCTATGGGGGAAGTGGCAATTGTTTTCCAAGCGGAAATTTTTGCCATCCTGAAAGTAGCCGAATGGATAATCGAGAGGAGATGGAGCGACAAACAGATTGCAGTTTTCAGTGGTAGTCAGGCTACACTGAAGGCCCTGGATAATGCGAAGCAAACCTCAAAGACTGTTCAATAATGTAAGAAGAAGCTTAATTCTGCCGCAAGACAAAATAGGCTTGTACTTATATGGGTTCCAGGACACTCCAGTGTTCAATGAAATGAAATTGCCGATCAATTGGCCAACCGTTCCCCCACAAGGGCCAGAGCCAATATTATTTGAACTCCACCACCCTAACTACCCTCGTACTCGTACTAGTATCAACTTCCACTGCCCTATAACTACGCAAGTTCTTTAATTCTGATTGTTTTAGCCAACCACAATTTTTCGAACAGTCCTATTTACCAGTCCTATTCACAACACACACATCCATATGCACATAGGTATGCACGCTAACTCATATTCAGTTTTGTAAAGCAAATATTAAAAAATGCTCAATTATTTTGTTTATTGAAATCACTTCAAATCACAAAAGCTACAACTCGATGAATAAACAAAAACCCAAATTTGATTTGTATTTGAGGTTTACAAAATGTTAGCCAATAAGCAAATATTCAGCATATCACCAAGCAAATTCAAAGTTTTATTTGCAAGCAAATTTGTACAACCAATTTTGTTTAATGAAAAAATGTATACTTTTTTTTGTTTGTTTTTATTTTTGTTTTTGTTTTTAACATACTTACATACGAGTAGCTTGTCAAAGGCAATTGATCAGCGAGTAATTTCAAGTGCATTCAATTGGACGCAATCATAAGAATCTAATATTAGCATGAATAATTAAAGTCTAGCTGAAAAATATTTTATGCCTCGCAACACAGACACATAGGCAAAGTAAATTCCATAATTGAAAATTAAGCAAGAACTTGGGAAATCGCAAAGTTATCCTTTTGCTAACAAGCCTCAAAAACTTTTGCGAAATCATTGCACAATCCGATTAAGAACTTTTGCTGACGCTAATCACAAATGCCATTGCGTAAGCTTGCACACGCACACATACATAAGCAGACCTGAACACAATCACAAGGCTGCATGGGAAACTTTAACTAATGATGTGATTTATTTTTAGTTCACAACTGGTGCTATTTCGATAAATGTTAACTATTCTGGTAAGGGCTAATTTTTCGCACGTTGAAAGGAGACTAAAAATGAGCTAAAAGCAATCCCTCATTATTTCGCTGACTTCAAGCTGCATGCCGCTGAAAAGCCTTGGTTGGTTGAAATCTGGCAACATCATAATTGGCATGCCGATTTTCAATTACACTATATGCGTTGGCATTCCTAGAAGATCGAGAGCAATCGACTCAAAAGTTCTGTTAATAAGATAGAATTTTGTTTATATGAGACTACTTTCCGATGCATTCTTGTGCACTGAACACAACTCTGGGGCTCAAAAGTCCCGTCCGGTTCAAAGTTACATCATGGCTTTGAGAAAATTGGTGTGAAAAACGTGTTTTGGATATTTTTACTGCTCCTTTTATCAGAAAATGAAGTGCTAGACACTTCAACTTATACTGAAATTGAAGCTCAAATCTTACAATATAAAAATAACCATTTAAAAAACAAAGTAAGCAACTTCGAATAAAATGACTTTATCCCTTTATGGTCCTGCGATGACTATCGAATTATAAATTATTTTGAGCTAAGCTTATGAAAATGACTACTCAGGAGTTTTTGCGATTGCTGATTTCAAATCCGATGTCAATTTTTCGAAATTCAATCAAATCGCGGATTCAATATGGCGAACGCAACATCAAAAAGTATAGCTATGGTCGTCTAACTGAAGTCTCCAAGATGTTTGGAGTCGCTGATAACTTAAAAAATAAAGCTCTAATAAGGTTCGTGGGCAATTTTTTTCTTCGCAGGAAGACTAGTTCGCTTGCTGAACCGATCTTGAATCCTGTAAATGGGTTGAATATTGTGAAATATTTTCTTAAAGAATTCTTTTTTTGATGTCACTAAAATGCAGAAGTCACAAGTAGAGGCCATGAACTTTACTCTCCGGTAAGATTACACTTTTCCCTTTGAAGATGAATTACCATTTGCAGTTCGCAATATGTATTATGTGGCGCAGAAAATTTGTAATTTGTTTTATTTGGTCATGATTCGATTCCTGTTTTTTCATTAAAAACAAATTTTGAAAATTGCGTTTTAATGAGTAAAGTAGAAAAATTTACTAAAAATTTGGCAACACTGCTTTTTTTCAGGCGGTTTTCTTGTTCAGGCTTAAATATCCATCCCTAAGCAATTTTTGTTTGATGCCCATTTTCAAAATAAATTTTTGAGACTTACATATCTTCATATATAACGTCACTAGAATACATAAGTCATAGGACTATGACTTTTAGCCTCAAATTATATTATGTTATATTAATAGGCTTATATGCGCTATGAAGTTGAGTTACAGCTGGCAATTTGGCAAAATTTGTAATATGGCGTGGCGAATTTGTAATTTTTTTTAATTTGTTGAAGTTTTGAAAAATTAAGTTTTATTTAACTTTCTGAGTAAACTAAAAAAAAATTATTAAAAATGTGGCAATACTGCTCAACTTTTTTTCTAGATTAAAATTTTCTTAATAACCATTCGTTTTATGTTCGTTTCAAAATAAACGTTGAGAAAGGTGGCAGCTCTGTTCGTCTTTTGACGTCGTTATGTTCGTCCTTAGGTTCGATTAACAGGCATCTTTTTTCTCTGAAGTTGAGTTACAGTTTGGAATTTATGAAAGTCGCGAAGAGGCGTCACAAATTTAGAAGTGCTATCCATTTGATGCGCTCATTATAGTATTTTATTCAACATTTTTTTATTTCCATATTTGAACAAATATTAGGGTAAGGTGGTAATCCGCTACTGTTAAAGATTCCTTAAATAGATCGTTGAATATCAATATTTTTAACTAAACTAGTATTTTAATAATTAAAATTAAAAAATTATGAAAAGTGTGGCAACACTGCTAAATATTTTTTCTAGATTTAATTATTCCTAAACACCTTTTGTTAAATGTTCATTTACAAAACGAAAAAAAAACAAATAGGTGGCAACTCTATTATGTTTTTGAAACCACTAAGGTGCAAAAGTGACAAGACAATGAAGCGCGTGCTCAGGTTAGATTAACGGGCAAATTTTTAAGTGTTTAACAAGCATTGCCCTCTTTATAGAGTTATATTTAACTTTCTTTTCAAATTCTACTTCAATAAAATCATTTTTTTGTTGTCAAGTTTAAAAAATGTGGCAATACTATTCAACTCTTTTTCCACACTTAAATGTTCCTGAAATAATTTGTTTGATATTCATTTAAAAAAAATTACAGGTGGCACCCCTATTCCTGTTTTTAACTTCACTATAATGCAGAAGTTGAATTTAATAGAGATTTTCCAGCAGGGAATATTTTTTGCTCAAGTACGTGCGACGTTCTGTGATTGAGGCAGAGATTTTGTTGGCGAATAACAAACAATTCTCCATTGCACAGCTAGAATTTTCAAATTTATGTGCACACTTTCATATGTATTTATGTATGTGCGTACAAGTGTATGTATGCATGCAAATGAAAATGTATGCGTTTGTGAAATGTTCGATGTGCATACAGAAGAGATGCCTGCAAGTATGCCACGATATGGAGAAATGTTTATCGCACAAAGCTCGCTCAGCTGAAGCCAGGCATGCGTGTGTGAGTACCTACTAGCAAAAGTAAGCAAGAAATGGGTCAAAATCATGAGTTAAAGAAGACAAAGCAAAGTCTTTATGCCACCTGCCAAAACCCCATTTGACACAGAAGCTGTTAGCCCACACGAAACTCAGCAAAGTTGCTAAAGGATTCATTTCCATTTTCATAAACATTTTTGTGATCTGAACTTTTTGCAATTATTTAAATTTTTTTTATTCATTCATTCATCGTATGCATTTTTATACTTCCGTGTCCGTGAGCGCAAGTAAGTGTGAATGTACGCAAATTCTTGCCAGTGATGGTGGGTGAGTCTTTGAATTATTAATTCGTATGCAGACGGGTGCATAGGTTAAAACGCTCTAAATGCTTATCTATGGCAGTATTTTGCAAACACGCACGATAACCTGCATATGTGTGCATGCATGAATGTCGCGCACATCCATATCCGTTTCAGTGTGTCAGTGTGACACTTTCACCATTTAGTCGCCATATTTTCAACTCCGTGTGTTTTTCGCTCAACATCAGACATATTTGGAGCGCCATTTGAGGAGAGTTGCCAACAAAGAAACATTTTTTGTTTTTGAATATTTGAAGCAATGGAGGTGGTGAGCGTGACTGGGAATTTGTTTAAGCTTATCATTTTTCTTGACCCTTTTGAATTCTATACCACAAAGTTTTGGGCACAAGTCTTTGGCTTTGATTGCTATACTTGTAGGTCGATTTCGGTTCAAATCAAAGCACCACCAAGACAATGATATGTCCATTACACATCCCAACGCAAATTGATACTCTGCTGCTAGTCCTTCCACGTTCTCTGCTTTATGATTTTCATCAATCACATACAAAATCAAGACTCTTTTCCCCCTATACGGCTTCAGCATTCAGCCTGGCATCCTTTTCTGCTTTCCCAAAATGAGTGAGCCCATCTGTGCGCCTACAATCAGTTTTTTCTGGAACCTCTTTGCAACTGAAGAATTCAGGAGTTACTGTTTGACTTTTTCCGAACTTAAATTAAGATAGGCAACTTCTGCTTGACATTTGATTACTTTACTCTTCGTAGGTGCGCTGTTATGAATGCATTGACTCCTTTGCGTCTTTTGACCTCTTACCTATTCCAAATTCAGAGAGCAGTCACTAGTTGCTATTTGAGACCCTAAGACTCTATCGTAGGTAGTGAATGCCATCTGAGCGCTTGGTAAATATTTTTATTCTTATATATTTGTGCAAAATAAAAAAATGGGTGCATGGCTCTAAAGAAGCCAACCAAGAATCTTAATTGAGAAAAAAAAAATTTTTTTTTCTTAAATAAAATTTAAAGTTTCATATTTCATTTTTCGAAGACTTGACGACAGCGTCCTAAATATTTGGATCACTTCACACAGAATCGCTCATTTGTTTACCTAAATCTTGTTTATGAATTCTTGGCTTGTGACCGATGCATCATTTGGACAATTTGGACAAAATATATTATATTTTTATAAGCCTAAAATCCACTTTTTCCACTCTCACTTCAATGTACTTGGCAACCATATTTTCGACACTAAAATGTCATTAAATACAATTCACAAAATTTTACTGCAATTTTAAAAGCAAACTCTTGCCATAAAAAACCAGCCATGTGGCAGCTGATGCAATATCCGATGCATGCGACGACATACGTGCCTTGTACTCGTTTGAAAATCAAGTTTTTCGACACTCGCACTGAGCTTTTACTTTTTAGCGTTGCTTAAGAAACAACAACAACGGCAAAATGTATATAAAAAAGCGATAGCGAAAATGCATGGCAGTCTTAATGAAAGGCGCATTACGACGCCGAATACCGGGGTTAAATGCGCTTTTGTGCAAGAATTTCACACATGACAGCATTTTTTAATTTCCATTTCAATGTTGCCCATAACAAAATCCATTGCATACAAATAGGCGCATAAGCGAAAGTAAAAATATCTGCGCTCTTTTCCGCTGTGCAAAAGCAAAGTCGTTGATTTTCAAACGAGTGCGTGTGTGTGTATGTGTGTGCTTAAGTCAAGTACAAAGTAGCGCAAAAAAGTCGTGCGTACTAATTAAAATTTTTACCAAACAAAACAAAAACACTCGCGATACATTTGTGTGCTCATTGCGCTTTTTAATTCTTCATTCACATTTGTTTTTTTTTCTCTTCTTCCTTTTGATTACATAGTTCTAGCAAGGGTGTATTATGCAAAGCAAAACATGTTTACCCTATTTTTTTGTTTCGCGAGTTTTTTTTTTTTTGTTGACTCTCCTACCCGTCCATTTTCCCTCTTTCACGTTACATCTTTCGCATATGGGGACGCTGCATTCGTTGCCAAATAAAATACACCGCCACGTCCACGCAACGCCGTCACATTTGTCGGATCGCCACCCAGCAGCATTTGCCTTCCTGTGCCCATCGAACACCTTCTATGCTTTATCATATCCTGCCATAGTTTCACATCGCAACCCTGCGCGCGAAATACGTGTTTCCCTTGTAGTGACTCAGCGAATATTTGAAATGCACGAAAGTGACTGCATTCATTGAAAAAGCAGCCTGGCTGCGCGCTGCCATAGTTCACATAAAAATCCACATGTCCAAGCGGTTGATCGTAGCCATATGAGCCGACGCTTGTGTGTACCACCTCCACATAATCGGCATCGGTGATTGCTAGGCGTTCATCGAAATTCTCGTAGCGAAAAAACGGCAGCGCTGGATCGAGTGCATAGATCACGGGCAAACGGCCGGTTTGTATGTGTTTCCCAGCGATGCCGGCAATGTGTGCGCCCATGCTGAAGCCAATAACGTGCAGATCCTCATAGCGTATGCCCGCTTCGCGTTGTAGGAAATCGATGAATTTTGCTAGTACTTTGCCGACTGGCTTGACACGGTAGCTGGCGGTAATATAGTCTGCAACAGCGCCTCGGCCCCAGTCGACGGTGAAGACGTTGTAATTGCCAGCGCCTAGCTGAAGATAAGCGGGCACAAGCGTCTGATAGACGCCTGCATTCGCGCCACCAAACCAACCGTGAATGAGAATACTATTGAGGAAAAAGAGATGTTTAAATACTGATACTATTTTAAAGTAAAGCGAAATATTTAATTGCAAAGATATAAAAAGGCAATAAACATAAAATTGAATATAGGTAAAATGTTAGCCGGAAGAATTTTGTGCAAGTAAGCAAGCAGCATTGAAACGCCACAGGTTAAACGTTGTTACTGTAGTAGGCTAGGATTTGGTCTACTGACTCTTGTCCTTTCCGCGGCCAATCCCAGGGGACACCAATACACCTTCTACTGGAATGCAGCGCTATAGCACAGAGAAGGTTGAGACATCTTAGCCAACGGCAGGCAGAAGAAAGGCACATACGCTCAATCCGACCCAGCTCTATCCTGAGTTCAATAAAGGAACTGGGTCTGAATGAGCTACTGTGATTAGTTTAGGGCGCAAAAGATCATGACGTCGAAGTGCAAACGTAATAAAGAATCTATCTATCTATGTAATAGCATCCCTGCTTAGTGCGATGATGCCATCAGCCGCCGTCGTCAAATCCATCTTACAGTGGACCCTTAAATGGGGTGGTTTGGCAGAGTGGCACTAAAGAACGAGAGGTGTTAGATGGCTAGAGTACATATATTCTGGATAAGTTGGTTAAGCTCCTAACCTGCTTCAGTATCCAGAACATTCAGTGTAATGTGGGGTATTCGAAGCGACTGAAGCTCTCCGTGCATTAAAGATGGTAGTGGGACTCCGATACGAGTGGTCATGAAGGTTGTTACGGACTCTTTGTACGAATTCTGTAAAGCATGTCTGTACTCCAACGAGCCTAGTAGTTATCTGATATCCTTTCGTATCTCGTTGGTCTTTTTTATATGACCTAAATTTTTTATCGAACTATAAATAGGATTTCTAGAGATCCACCTAACTGATACATACTTTACAAAATATTATCTTCCCACTAAATTTAGACAGTACGAGTATACGGTATTTTTAGAATATGAACCGAAGCCAACCAGCTGTTATCTAACGATGATAGAGTCCAGTAATGTCCGGGTTCGAAACCTCTAGAGCATTCGCCCCTGCTATAAAAAAACTTTTCAAAGAAGTGTGCAAAAGCTTGATACCCAAACACTCAACAAAGGGGGTTTTTTTTTGTAACTTCAAGATGTATTTTGTTCTGCTTTTTGCTGCATAATAGTCCCACTCAAGGGCTACGACGCCGGTGCTAACTCAGGTTAGTGTCGTTCGCAACCAAACAAGAAGGAGTGAGAAGTTTTGAGGCGGTATTTTTATGCACGCATTCGAAAGGGGCGAAATTATCTTACGCGGCGGCTGGAAATGTAATTAAAAAATCAAAAAAATTTGTTGTGATGTGTTGATGACTTTTCCGAGCGCGGTTTTAAGCTGGACCCTTGCAAACGAGGTTTCAGACAGGGTGACTCGCTGTCGTGTGACTTCTTTAACCTGATGTTGGAAAGCATCGTACGAACCGCAGAACTTAATCGCTCAGGCACAATATTTTATAAGAGCGTACAATTGTTGGCGTATGCCCATGATATCGATATCATCGGACTTAACAACCGCGCTGTTAGTGTTGCATTCTCCAAACTGCATAAGGGGGCAATGAAGGCAAATGAAGTACCTCCTGTCATCAAACAAAGAGTCGGCGCACTCGCGTATCGGCACTTAAGTCACTGTGGACAATTGACGGTTCTAAGAGTTTTCGGGTATCTAGGAACCAGCATTAAGAGCAATAATAATGTCAATCTTGTAATCCAACGTAGAATCTCTCTTGCAAACAAATGCTACTTTGGACTAAGTAGGCAACTGAGTAGTAAAGTCCTCCCTCGACGAACAAAACTAACACTCTACAAGGCTCTCCTCATGCCCGTCCTAACGTATGGTGCAGAAGCTTGGACGATGACAACATCCGATGAAGCGACGTTTGGAGTGTTTGAGAGAAAGATTCTGCGTAAGATTTTTGGACCTTTGCACGTTGGCAACGGCGAATATCGCAGACGATGGAACGATGAGCTGTATGAGCTTTACGACGACATAGACACAGCGCAGCGAATAAAGATCCAGCGGCTACGTTAGCTGGGTCATGTCGTCCGAAAGCATACAAACGCTCCGGCTTTGAAATTATTCGATGCTGTACCAGCTGGTGGTAGCAGAGGAAGAGGGCGGTCTCCTCTGCGTTGGAAAGATCAGATGGAGAAGGACTTGGCTTCACTTGGTGTGTCCAATTGGCGCCGGTTAGCACGAGAAAGAAACAACTGGCGGGTTTTGTTAAACTCGGCCAAAATCGCGTAAGCGGTTATCGGGCCAATTAAGAAGAGAAGAAGAAGAAGGGTGAGGGTAGGGTGAGGTTGAGGTTGAAGTGGCTGATATCAATTCCGCCTGCACACATAAACCTAAACCCCAATTGGGTTCTTTATGATAGATCCTAACAGATCCTAAAGCAGCTCCGTGGTGAATCACCCTGAATACATGCCATATTTTCATTTGAAGCTTCACGTTCGTTTTACTTTGAAATAATCGGAGAGTAAGGAATTAGGACTTAGTTTTCATTGGGAGGGATTTTTACGTGGCGGGTCCCAAACCCAGCGCATAACCAGGTATCCTGGATTGCTTCGCTTTCTTACATTAGTTCGCTATCGAACAGATGTTCGGACGCTACGCAGATGATACTTGGGCGAAGTCCGGAAGTTGTGAGCTGCTTGGACCATATGCAGAAGTATCGTGCCGGCCACTCCCAAGTGAATGCCAACCAGCTACTTTCCTCACTTGTGTAAACTTCTATATATGGAACCATCATCCAACCGAGATTTAGATCTTGTTTTTCCAAACTGAATAAAGAAGAAAAGCAAATGGGTCTGGTGGGGAACGAGGACAAAACGAAGTATCTCCTGTCATCAAACAAAGCGTATCGGCACGCACTTCGTTGTTGACAGTCAACAGTTGTAAAAGATTGAGTTTATCTAGGAACCAGCATTAAAAGCGATAATAAAGTCAGTTTTGAAATCCAACGTAGAATCTCTCTTGCCAACTTGGACTAAATAGGCAACTGAGTAGTAAAATCCTCTCTCGACGAACAAAACTAACACTTTGTGGTGCCGAATAGGGATGTTCATTTTCGGGATTTTTCTGGTTTCTAGATTTTCGGGATCTCATTTTGTCATTTCAGGATCCCGTTATTGTTTCGAATTTATTTATTTATTTGTTTACAATTTCCTTAATCAAGACTACTGGCATATCATACGACTTCCTAGCAACTCTGACGTTTGCGAGCTGTTACTTGAGGCCCTATGCAAATTATCCATCAGGCTAACCGCTGCGTGTGTCGGCCTTTTATGGTTGTGTATGGTAATCGGTTATTCGCAGTCTAAACCCATGATTCTCGTCCAATAGAAACTCTGCTTACAAAAAAGGAGTTGCTAGCGCCTAAAACTCAACTGATGTGGCAAATAAAGCCTTTCTTGCCCCAAAGAAGAGGATTTAGTAATGGATGTTTGATTAGATGCATCTGAAGAACAAATTATACTCAAATATTTACGAAATTTGACTCGATTAGTTTCGGCGACCCAGAATTGATATATCTAGTCCCAAAGTACACTTTCTTGTGAACTCATGAACTCATTTAAAAAACCTACCAAAGTTGCATAGATCCGTTCGGCCAAACATGATTAGTAGGCATATGATTTTTTCCTCTTCCTCTAACGGCGAACAATAGAGAAAACGAAAATCACACGTTTATCGGCAACCTTTGAAGTGAAATAGCGCATTACGCCACCGATACACACTGCAAGTACAATAGAAGGTGGCAAAGTGAAGAGCTGGTCGAGCGAACACAAAACACAGTAAAACCAAAGTAAGCAACTAGTGCCCCTATGACACAAATTCCATTTTGAAAAACCGCCAGCATTCCAATCACGTTTGGCCCAAATCGAATTTTGAAAATGTGGCCCACAAGCACACACTCCATACATACACAAACACGCACACTTTCTCACACCCAATTTAGCATTTCAGCTCGTTGCAACATCATTTCAGCAACAGCTCAGCACTGCCCGCCTGACACACATAATTCATTTCTGCTTAAAACCGTTTTGACGACCATCACTTACCGCGTTGGATTGAAAGGATTGAAACGTGACTGCCGCAAGGATTTGCCATTGTACAGCTGCACCTCCTCGACGATGATCGACGAGGCCGACGCCGAGTGGTAGGGAGTGACGGTCGATATGTCTGCCGTTGGCGCATTAGCACCAAACGCTGCCACAAAAGAATCGGGAGCCACGTTCAATACACGCCCACTACCAGTAGTTACAGTTGATTGCAAAGCGTTGTTGTTGTTGTTATTGGTGTGCAACTGAAACACTGTATGCCGTTCGGCATTGAAAAATAAAGTATAATCCTGCAGATGCAGTTGATCGCTGCCAAAGAAGGCGACTAATTGTCCGAATGGATTAAGGAATCCGGAGAGGTAATACAGTTTCGTATTGACTGCCTGTTGTTGTGTAGCATTCGGTTTGGCGCTATTTAGCACTGCAGCTCTTCCCTTGTTGCCAACGATAGCGTTTCGGCCGATACTTGTTAGAGATGCTTGCTTTGTGTTTTGTGCCGCTGTTGCTATTATTCTTCTAATTGTGTTGGTTGTTGTTTCGGTGCGATTTCTGCTCGTTTCATTTATGCCATCAACTTTGTGCAAAACATTTTTGACCCGCATCGACAAGCCCGCATTCGCTTTTGTCACCATCGTTGCTTTCTCACTCGAAGTGTTTGTTTGTTTTTTGTTACTCGTTTTTGTTGTGGTTTTATGGTAGTTACTGTTATTGTTGTTGTTGTTACGCTGCTTTGTAAGGAATTCTTTGTATTTGTACATTGTATTGTTCTGTAAATATTCCTTTTCTTCTATTGCTTCTGTAACTTTTGCTCCTTCTTTTGTTGATTTTTGTTCCCCGGCATCTCCTCTTTCGCTTTCTGCTCGGCGTCGTTGGTTATCATGGTCGTCGTTCTTATGATTACCTCTTTTGTCGTAAGTTTTGATATCATCCTGGTGACCAGCATTGCTCACCAATTGCAAGTCAATGCCATTGAGGTCATTGTCGTTGTGTAGATGACCATTGTTGGTGAGATTCTGGTTGTAGGGCGACAAAACATTGCTCAACATCTCGGCTGACTTGGAAGAATCTTCAGGTGACAGTTTTGCATAAATGTAGATCGCATTTGGTAGAACTGAAATATAATGAGAAATCGCGTATTATTAAAAGTTATCACTACTCGATGCTTGCAAAATTCAGAAATGGTCAAATATTTTCCTTAAATTCGATAATTTTCTTTTTTGGTTTGGTAGCGTATCTTAAAATTGTTATAACTTCTGATGCCTTTAAGCTTTCTAGCTTATAAACCTTCCAACTCCATACTCATGCACCATTTGTTCAACTCGGATCAAAAGATTTCTGAAACCAGATTTTCATGGTTTATTATATATAATATGTAGGTATCTATTTGAAACCTTTTGTAACATTAAAAGTCGCGCAAAGCCTTAGAATATATGAAGGCAGACCTAAATATCTGAAAATCTCGCACAGCAAAGAAACACCCTGAAAACATCGAAATCGGGACATTCGCCTTGAGGTTGTTCAGCACTTGAGATACATATTTGGGTGTTCTAATAAAAAGTTGCAACTGCACTCACGATGCAATACAAGAGAGAATAATGGCAGAAAACAAAGTGTATTACGCCCCCACAAAATTGCTGGAGTTTAAATACTGCCGGTGATGTCTTGCCTGCGGCTGCGAGTGCTGGACATCGAAAAACAAAGATGAAATAAGCTTAAGAGTTTTGGAAAGAAAAGTAGTACGAAGGGTATTTGAACCCGTACGCTGTAACGACGGAAAATACATAATACGCTACCACGAATAGCCCGGCATGAATAGCTGAACTTATGCCGGGGAGAAGACGTCGTTAAACACATAAAATCCTGAAGGTTTCGATAGTTAGGGCACACTGTGCATTTGAAGGACAGCCGCCTTCAACTATCTATTTCAGCAAAAAATTCAGCAACGATAGAAATGGAAATTTAAATAAAACAACAACTGTGCTAGATACCAAATTGAATATCGGCTTTGGTATTCTAATAATATTATCCCGTATGTTAGCCTCGAGCTCAGCCTAAGCAAGGCAACCGCGTCGTTTAAACAAGAGCAAAAAATCGTTTGAGATTAAGTCGCAGCATTTTTAGTTCGTTTCGAAAATTTTGTCCATATCAAAAATTTTGGCGAAGTCAGAGACGTAACGCTATAGCAAAAAATCGTGGTTGGTTGAGTCATATGATCGCGGCAGCCAATTGATGAATGCTCGCCGTATGATGACGCAGGCGTCAAATTTCTTCTTTAAAACCTCGAGACGTTGCGTCACTCGGACGGTTCACGAAGCGATGAAGCCTTACCAGCTTACTGATGATAGGATCGACCTCTCGACCTTACAGCTGATGAAACATAGTAATTCGAAAAACATTCACTGCTCTCTATCTGGGCACATTATTAGCTTCTAAGTGGGTCTAAGAAAAGTTCGAAAACCCATCCCTTGAAAACTTATATGGTGGATATCTCGAAAAGAAAAGGAAAAAACTGTTGAGCCACTTTAAATACCGTGAAAACCATTTTTTTTATCATTTCTTAAGTAATTTATATCCGATTTTTAGCTACAGATTTTCTTGATGACTTTTACAATTACCAAATGTTAAGTTAGGTCAGCCATCCTCTAACTAAGTTGGTTAGTACTACTACTCTTTGCCCAAGCTAGGTTGGTAATAAAAATGAGCAAAATCGATCAACTACCGCACTCACATCCAATATAACAGTAATTTTCAAAAAAGAAAACAATGCTATAACTCAGTTATAAAAGGTGAGCAGATTGAAGATACTTTTTCGAATAGGGTGTTTTTGACAGATCACGCGTGACTACTGTCAAACTAAATACATAACTGTTTTCAGTATTCATTGACATTTAATCATGGAAAGGCTTACGTCTCAACAATGTTTACAAATCGTCCAATTGTATTATGAAAATCGGTGTTCTGTGAAATGAACAGGCCAGGAATTTTGTTCAGCAATGAGGCCCATTTTTGGCTTTAAAGAAGCGCGTTGCCACACTCACTTATAGGTAAATTTGTGTGTCTCGATAATGACTTCATAATTGCTCCAAACCGCATTGAAATCCAACCTAAATATTATTGAGATCAAATAAAAACAACGTCCCTGTTTTTATAGCGTTATACTAAATTTCCTTCCCTTCGTCTGATGTTAGAAGCTACAGCTCTCATTGGTTATGAGTTTGTTTGACTCCTCAAAAATTAACAACCTGCGCGGGTAAGGACCGAATTGAGCACTTCCTCACTTGTCATTTTTGATCTTATTGATATCAGTGAGTCATTCAACATGAGTTTTGCTTAGATGCAAGTATAAATATAACTGTACAAATTATCCGTTTTTTTATAAAATACCACGCAATATTTTTTGAAATAATTCTTTGTGCATTCTATTTTCTTTCTATTTTTTATTCACTATTTTGTACCACTTCGAACTTTATTCAATCAATTTTTTTTTATTTTTTTTTTAATGCTTTAATTTCCGCACTCCACATGAATGGTCCATTATTTTCTATTTACTTGAATCATACGAAAATCACCTGTTAATTTGAAGAGAAAAATTTGAATCCAATGCATTTCGTTCTAATACTGATTTAGTTGGTCCGTCTGTTTTTTTTTTTTTTTCAATCACTAGCATATTTTTGTTCCTAAACAATAAGAAATGTGAACAAAACTAAGTAAAGTCACTTTGCAAAGAAACCGCGCGTACTAAAAGTAGTAAAAAGTACACACACAAAAACTACGAAGCAAATGCTTGCTTTTGTTAAGCGACCAACAAGCAAACTGATGGCCTAAGAGCTTAGCTGAGCGCTTTTCGGTTTTAAACAGATTGATTTCGTTTACTCACCGTTTGACTACATAAATAATGACAATCATTCTTAAAAATGTGTTAAAAACTTTCGATTGTGTATACATAAAACATTTTTTTTTCGGGCTTACCCGCATTTCGTTTACTTTACTCATTTTGCGAGTGTACTTAGACTTTAAGAGAAAAAATACATGCTTACTTAGTTTTCTGGGTCGATTGGAAAGATAGTGCCTACGTTTTTACGTAGATATAAAATGCCATTAGAAAAAGAGAGATTAGAAGCTTGAGATATATGTACATATACACTCGTGGACAACAAAATAGTGCGACATTTTGACCAATTTTAACCAATTTTGGTCATTTTAGTTTTTTATTTAATATATAATAATTTTTCATAAAATTGTAACTCATCATACAAAAAAACTATATAAACCATTTTTTATACTTTACCATGCTAAACGAGCCATTTTCGTGCATTATAAAAAAATTCTCGCACGTATTTTGTAGGGAAGGAAATGCGTAGCACTGTTCGCAAAATCGGCAAAAATCAGCAATTTTTGTAGCCATTTTTAACTTGCTCTTTATTACCCCAAAATTGAAAGGGCTAAAAAATTGCATACCAAAATTTATTCTAAAAGTTCTGATAAAAAAGTTTTAAATTGTGGTGAAAAGTTGCAGGATTTTCACAATTTTCATAATTTTTACACAAAGTTTAAGAAAATGTTTTGTATTCTTTTTTTTTTTGTGTATGAAGAGTTAAGGTGCGCAACTAAGTTCTCGCTGATTTTCCTTTTTCATTCGAAAAAAACGGCGGCTGAAGCACATCGAGAGCTACAAAAAGTATATGGAGATGCTGCTTTAAGTGAAACAACGTGCCAAGATTGGTTCCATCGCTTCAAAGACAGTGACTTAATGTTGACGACCGCGGAAAGGCGTTAAAACCTACCTAGAAGCACTGACTTATTTTATTGCCCATAAGTGTACATATGTAGGCCCATAAATAAATAAATACTATTAGAAGAGACAAACGATATAGTTTGATAGAGAATACCGGCAGATAGCGGAATGCATCAAATACTCGGTTGAAATAATGAGAAATCATAAAAAATTAAAAAAAAAAAAACAGAAAAAGAAAATAAATAAAAAGAGCCAGTATATTTCACTACTGCGACTGCTATAGTGTGCATAGTGTGTTTGTTTTTGGCGCACTTGTATAAGGCCCTGCGCTCAATACACGTCAAAGAGTTTCTTCTAATAGTAAATTATGCCTCAATAGAGACTATCAAACCTGCGAACGTATTTTCGGCGTGAAAAAGCATTTCATAAAAATCACTCTGGCGTTCAAAGGCAGTACTCAGTTTCTGGGTTAACAATAATGGAGAAGAAGTTTAGCCCAAGCATCCTTCGAAGATGTATGTATCCTATTGGCACAAAAAAGCATTTTTCTTTATGCTGCCTCTTAATTTTTTGCTATGAACAAAAAATTATATTGTATTTTTATTTTTTTATTTATTTATTTTTTATTTAGTATTTACTCGCGCTGTCAACGCATTGAAAATTACCATTGAACTTGTATTTTTTCGTAAATTTTGTGGAAATTGCTTATAGATGGATAATCTTTTATTTGTTTATTTTAATTTCCTGATGTGCAGAATTAGTGCACTGTGCTTTATTTAAACAAAAAAATGTTATTATTTTAAAAAATTTTAAATAAAAACAAATTAGTTAAAAACATATAAACCTCGTTTTTTTTCATTTTAAAAAATGTACAAAAAACAATTTTCTCAAAAATTTAAGGCAAATGGTTTTTTTTTGTTCTGGAAAATAATAATTTTTGTAAGTAATTCTTTTCTTAAAACGTAGAAACCTTTTTTTTTTAATTTTTTGGATTAGAAAATTAGTACTCTATGCTTTATTAGAACAAAACAATTATTTTTTATAAATACCCTGAAACCCTCAAAATTAAAAAAAAAGTTTTTATTAAAATAAATATATTCAACTTCTTTTTTTTTATTTTTCAGAAATGTAAAAAAAGATCTTTTTTCCCACAAATTTTAAACAAAATTTTTTATTATTTAACAAAAAAAAACTGTTTTGTAAATATATTTTTTGCTTAAAACGTAAATTTTTTGTTTGTTTTAATTTTACAATTTTAAAATTAGTACTCTATGCTTTATTAAAACAAAATAGTATATTTTTAAAAATGCCCAAAAACCCCCAAAATTAAAAAAAAACTTTTTTTTTAAATATATTCAACTCGGTTTTTTCAGAAATGTAAAAAAAAGATATTTGTTCCCACAAATTTAGAAATTTGTTTTTAATATTTTACAAAAAAAAACTGTTTTGTAAATATATATTTTTTTTAATCGTAAATTTTTTTTTAATTTTACAATTTTAAAATTTATACTCTATGATTTTTTAAAACAGAGCAATTATTTTTTATAGATACCCTGAAACCCCAAAAAAATTTAGACAAAAATTTTAACTTAAAAAAGATATATTATTTAAAAACAATTTTAAATTTAAAATAAAATAAAAATTTAATTAAAAGGACATCTTCACCACGTTGTTTTCAGAAATGTAAAAAAATATATATTTTTCCCACAAATTTTAAACAAACATTTTTATTATTTTACAAAAAAAATTTCTTTACAGTTTTACAAAAAACAAAAAATGCAATTTAAAAAAAATTTGTTAGGTGAATTTTTTCTTAAAAGTAAAATATTTTTAAAAGATATGTAACAAAGTTTATTCTCTTCTTTTGGTTTTCTTTGACAAATGTTCGGAAATTAGCGTTTTTTTTTAATATTTTAATATTAATATTTTTATAGAGACCCTGAAACCTCGTCTATTTTTTATATTTCAAAAATGTAAAAAAAAATATTTTTTCACAAAAATTTTAAACAAACAAATATTATTTCCCAAAAAACAAATCTTAAGTGTATATTTTTCTTAAAACGTAAGTACAAAATTGGTTTAAATGTTGGAATGAGCCGAAGGCATTTCATTTTAAAAAACCATTCACCAGAATTTTCCCTGAATTGAATTGATTGAATTGAATAAATCTCAATATTATAACATTTTTTTTCAAATTTTTCAAACTAATTTTCAGAAAAACTTACTACAGCATCCAAAATACTTGGATTACTTAACATCGAATTGCCCATTACTTCTACAAAAAAACCAAAACTTTCTATTTTCTATTTTTGGCATTTTGAAGTTGATCTCTTTTACAAGTTTTTTTCGACGTAAATTCCATAAACGTACAAAAAGGCGTGCCTATGAGCAAAAAATTTGTTAAAAATCCTAAAATTCATTTTCAAACTGCAACATATCAAAAATTACGCAACCGATTGGAATACAGTTATTTCGTTACAAAACTCTCAGGTCTTATCTCCAATCACTATTGAAATTTGGAAAATAAAAGAAACATTTTTCCAAAAAATGTATGCTGGTGTGGGGATTCGCTGTGTGCCAAGCAAGCAAGACAAAGATGTAAAATGTATAATCTCTGGTTTCTAAATATATATATGTAGCTGGTTTGCAATTTCAAATTGCATACAAAAATTAGAAACATTTCACAAGCTCTTCAACTCAACTCCGCAGCCTGAATTAAAATTTCTAAAGATATTTTTTTATGCAGTTTAATAGCCTCTAAAATTTTAGTATAATAAAGTGCAAGTTTGAAGTTGATAAAATATCCCGTTGCTTTTTTTATAAAGATAAAAGTGAAAATCCAGGGGAGAGGGAAGATTCAAAGTTACTGCAGTAGGAGCCATTTAACGATCGACACTCTTAAACGAGTAAGGTGCTTAAGCGAGAGGAACTTCAAAAGGAAACTTGTTCGATATTTGATGCTACAATATAATTTCCTTCAAAGTGAAAAGAATGTGGTACTTAGCAAAAATCACTTGAGCGAGTATACCTAGGTAAGTGACGCTTAAATACTCACTTAAGTGAGTATACCTAGATAAGTGATACCTAATACTCACTTAAGTGAGTATGCCGTAAGTAAGTATTGAAGTGAAATTCCGTTAAAAAGTGAAAAGAGTGAGGCACTTAAGCTAAAATCACTTAAGCGAGTAAGGCACTTAAATGAGAATTACTTTAGTAAGAAAATTTACAATATATATGATAATAAAAGAAAGCTTTGAATTAAAATTAAGACATAAAGGTACATAAGAAAGTAAGTAAAGTTGTGTTACTTTAAATAGGAATTCGCTGGTGGGATTTGGTAGTTGAGATTTGCGAAAAGTAACCACAATATCTCGTATTTTTTAGTTGCATATGTACTAAAATATGTCTTACTTAATAATATAATATTAAAAAATGGTTGAACAAAATGGGTCAGCAAAATGGGTCAGCACTACATGAAAAGAAACTTGATCGTAGTTGGAGAAGCATATCATAGCTACCTCTGGTTATAAGATGCAAACATGAAAGCACAGGCTTCAATATATTATTTCATAAGCTGGTTGAAAATTGCCGGCAAGCTCGCTAAGCGAATGAATTAATAAGCAAATAGCCCAGCTTGTTAAACCCTTATTTATGGAGTCAATTTTTGCGTTGAATCTTTGATATCTATTAATTTTATATAAATAAAATGTTTCAAGCTCCAAATATATATAATAAAACTTATTTAGTTTTAATAAAACCCAAAAAATTTTTAGGTTTAAAAAATTGTATTCAATTAACATTTCTAATTCCGATTTCTCTATATCTTTCATTGCAGGTATGTAAGCCGTTTGCCCATTCCAGACTTTATAAAACCTTAACTTGCATTTACATACATAATAAATCTGCAATTAATAGCCCCTAGAATGGTGTTGTAACATGGTAAAGTCTACGAAAAGAAGGTATGTGCCCATTTATGAATTGTCGCAATATTCGCGTACTTAAAAAAAAAACTACTTAATTACTACGGAAATGATCACCGAGAAGAAACAAAATAGTGTGAAATGCAAAACAATTGAATGGTGAGGGATATGCAGTGAGTAACCTAAAAGTTTGTGTATCAAAAAATTTATATCGATTCTCTCAGTTTTTCGATTTTAGCTTCCATTTGCATAACTGCGCGAAAATAATTTTTCGAACAATGCGAAAATCGTAAAAAATTTGGGTAAGGAGAATATTTACTCCCACCTAATTTTTAATTTTTAAGTATAACTTTCGTATTAACTGTTTTTTATTCTACCGTATCCAATAAAGATACGAAAGAAGCATTTTCGTAACTCAATTTAGTTATTAGAGGGAAAGCAAAATGATTTTTAACTGATCGGATTTATTTAAATGCACAGTTTATTCCACCTAAACTCATTTATTCGAAACACTACGCAAAGCGGAATATTTGGCGAAAGAACAATTTGATTTTGATATAAAATTTTAAAAATTTCAACGCTTTTTCGAATATTGTATCATGTTAAATGTGAAGACTACATAAATATTCTCGCCAAATTTGACAGCTGTCGCTTTACCAAGTTGGTCGCCACACTTTCGTACTGCCAAAGTTCGAGCGCACTTTTTGAAAACGCCTTTACACATACAAGCATATTAAAAGATAATGAGAAAACGCGACAAAAGGTATTAAATACATGCTTTTACTACCACACACGTACGAGTATACAATGAACTCTGAAAATTAGATGTGATTCGAGTGTGCACTTTTATAATGAAAAAAGTTAAATGAAGAAGCAAATGAGATGAGCTTACGTCTCAAATACTTTCAAGTACTTAGTTTTACTCGCCATTTTTTAACACAAATGTTTGAAGTCATTTTTACAGCAATGTTATCGAATCTTATTGTCTGCTTATGTGCCGTTAGCAAAGCTATAAAAAAAATCGAAGTACTTGCATTCAAGCGAAGGACTTCTGAAGCGCGTGCGGCACGAAATATATGAAATTTCGACTGACTGCATAATACAACATCTGACTTCGCATTATCGGTATTCGAGTATCGGCACATTATTGTTATTCCCTTTTTCGCTTAGTTTGCACAAAATCAGATAATCATCACAGGTTCTATACGCTTTCACAGGCTTTATCTTGAAAACAAATAACGTCTTTGTACTGCGATTAATATATGCAACAACATGCGTCGGCGGCGATAGCGCAAAGTTCATGCAATCAACCATACGGATAAACAAACAAATAACCAGGAAATATCATACAAAAACATGTGAAGCAAAATTGTAAAATCACAAGCAAGAAACAAAAGGAATAAAAACATGCTATTTGTACAGTGGCGGTTAAAATATTAGCAGCGCAATTGTTGTCAAGTTTTGACAATTTTTTTCTTTAAACTTTTTTTCTTTTTCATATAAATATAGTTTATGCAACAACAAAAACCTTATCAGTTTCAAGCTTTGTGCTTAATTAAAAAAATCTACAAATGCTCAAAAAATTAAACGTGTTTTTTTATTATTTTTTTTAACAAAAAAAGTGTTTGTTTTACCTAGTTTAAAACAATTCTGGAGTTGTGCAGCCCATTAAATTTTGGTGCAAGGTGGCGCAAAATTAATCTACCTATTTCACTATATTTTTCTTTCTTTTTTTCTGATTTTTTTTAATTTTTGTTTTTAAATATAGTTCATGCTACAACAGAAACCATATAAATGCAAGTTTCAAACTTTGTGCTGAATTTAAAAAAATAAAAATAGTTCATCAAAATTTCAAAAAATTTTGTAGTTTATAAACAAACAAATAAAGTTCAGGAGTTATGCAGCCCATTCAATTTTGGTATAAGGTGGCGCTATTTTACCATATTTTTTTTCCTTTTTTTATTATATTTTTTTATAAAAATATAGAGCATGTTACAACCAAAATCATAGTCTTAAACTTTTTGCTCAATTAAAAAAATTCAACAAAGGCTCCAAAAATTTCAAAATGTTTAGTCAGAAAAATCTCTGCTTTTCTTTTAGTTTAAAAAATTCTGGACATATAGTTGCATTCGCAAAAGTCAAATTAAAGATTTCTGTCACACAAAAAAAACAACAAAAAAAAAATTATTAAAAAAAAAAGATTCCAGAAATAATTTTGTGTCACCTTGTATGATAGGGTGGAATACACTTTTGGAGTGGCTAAAAACTCTTATTGACTTTTGTCTTTTTTTGTTTTTTTTTTGTTTTTGCCAAATTCGCGCATTTTTTCAATATAAAAATATTTAGGGCATAACATGAACTATATTTTTATAAAAGATTAAAATAAAGTTAGGAAAAAAATAAATAAATAACCGAAATTGTTACGCTCAATTATTTTAGCCCCCACTGTATGTATATTCTAATGCCTAGCGTTGCACAAAATGAAACCTCATAAAAATATAATAACAACTCGACGAGTGTTCTGAAGTCTCTGAAATATTCAACTACCTTATAGCACAACTCTCATTCCTGCCTGAAGAGGCACCGCGCTAAACTTCAGCCTGTTTAGCACTTTACATGCATACGCAGAGCTACACACATTCACCATTCATTTTTGTAGTATTATGCGTCATTTACATCGTCCTTCTTCCACTGCCTATTCCAGGCACATATCCTAATACTCCTTATGCCAATACGTATGTGTGCATGTAAAAGGCATGCAGTTTACTTGAGCTTTTTCGCAAACATACTCCGGCATGATGAGATGGTGCCTATACTACACTTACAGCGACATGTAAATACAGACTTGTGCACATCCTAAGAGTACAGACAGTAGCGCTTTCAACTTCAACGTCAGCTCCAACTCCATCCAGTTCGAGCTTAGACAGTCTTTTGTTGACAATCTACTCGTGTTTGTGGCATTGTATTTGTAATTGTTTCTGCTGTATAGTTTTTGCTGTTGTTTGGCATGATTTTGCTGCTCTCCTGCCTTGTCTACAATGTGAATTATGCTTTGTTGTGCTTTATTGTTTATATACCACTCGAGTACTTGGAATAGGTAAAGTCGCGAAGTGTCGTCGTGCCTTGTCAGCATAAATTCCAATCAATCAAATGCGGTCACAGTGGTATAGTTTGCATATTTAGGCTATCGAAATATTTGGTACATAAATGGCTAATGGTTAACTGTTTTTAATTTAGTGCGTTATACAGTATTATATATCTTGAAACAACAGTAATTTTTAGATAGCAGACATACGAGGTATGTCTATTAAATAACGACACTAACGATGTGCGAAGGTCGTTTGAAGAGCCCCTACAAAGTCACAGAGATGGCACTACTGTCGCGTATCGAGGTAATATTTAGTTAGTAGCATCTCTTGGAAGAACACATAACAGAACAGAAAAAAAATAAAGGTTATGCGCTGCGAATTTTCCAACAACTCAACAACAACAAGCTCAACACCAATTTTATCGAACGGCAACCCACTAAATGCGGTCCCTATGCTTAAATAGTTATTATCCGTTATAGCAAATGTTGGAGAAGTTAGTGAAGACGTACAGCATGGGGTTAACTCGGCAACTGGAGTTCGATGGGAAACCACTCACCTAAAAGGCAAACTATATAAAACCACTGTGCGTCCCACCTTATTACATGAAACCGAATACTAGCCTATAAAAAGTCACTGGAAAGAAAATTTCAAACGGTAGAAATAATGCTGGATCACAATGCTGTAAAAGGTGCCTCATCGACTCTTTCATGGAAATCTTAAAATCGCGCCGATTGAGCCAAAAATATAAGCTGGTATGAGCATGTCCAGAGGAAGCCTCGATCAGAAGCCAGGTCGACCGCAACATACATGGACGAAGCAAATGTAAAGTGATATGAAACGTACGAACTAAAAAACCGAGACGAGCCAGGACAGGAGAGTCTGGAGATTACGTACTAGGAGAGGTGACTCTAAGGAAAATGAGATAAAAGCAATTAAAAAGAAGAAGAAGACAATGCACGAGCTCACGTCGCAATATTAATGGAAATGGTTTCACACATCCTTTGCTCCCTCGGATCCCTCGGACTACTATTTGCTCCCCAATTGAAGAATTAGCTAGCGGAAAAAATATTTTATTCAAACGAGGAGGGGATTAAAGAAACGAATGTTTATTTTTTAGACTTGGACAAATCCTATTATTCGGAAGGGATCAACAAACTAGAATACCATTGGGCGAAGTCTATAAGCCGCCTAAAGGGAAACTATGTTGAAAAATAAATAAGGTTGACCCCAAATAATTAAGTAGTTTGGGACTCTTCAAAAGACCCCCGTAAAATATTTGATTTTTTACTTATTTCAATTTCAATATACACTACGTCATTTTTCATTGCGCAGGGCTTAAGCGGCTAACCCTTTCTCTGCTTCAAAAGAATCAAATACTCGTATTGTTCTCTTTTAATGCAAGTGGTAAAATGGCAGTCCTTAATCGCAATAAAATTCGGATCATTTCGTTAGCGCGGAAACTATTGTCGCGGACTTCCTTCAATGACCATCCGATATATCCTGTGTTCGAAATCCACTCTGAAACAGTTCACTTATCCCTTGTTTTGGAGTAACCAAATTTACCGATGTACCTTGTTTGGAGTATTGCTCCGGATTTCTGCCTTACAAATCAAACCTCTATTTTAAGATAAGGTGGTCCATATAATGGTTTTTTACTCAAATGTTATTTTGGCAGTGACAGCTCTTTTCCGCTTTGACTCAGCCCAGCAACATCCAATCGCCATCGAGCTCAACAGCTCAACCTTACGCGCACCAGCCTTATGCGAATTTTTCACAATAACCTCGCATTATTCGTAAACATGGTCCAATTGACTTAGCAATTGAAGATATGCCACCATCCGCTTCGTTATCGCTTCTCAGTTTGGGCCTGACAACAGCTTGAAGTGGACAACTATTTATTATGCTCGGAAGAGCATATTTTCTAACGAAGCGCATTTTCATATTGGTGTGAACAAGCAAAACTGTCGCATTTCGAATAAAAAATATTTTCAATATTCAAAAAACACTTTCAGCTCGTATCTTCTCTACTGCATCAACCCACTATGCATCCACTCGCACATTTTTTTGTTTTGTTTAACAGGCACTCCAATCGTACGTTGTATTGATTTGAGTTAAGTACTATGTCGTACTGAGTTGCCATGCTTCATAGCGATTCGAGTGGAATTGAGTGTGACACAGGGCTTTTGTGGGTCTCACTTGCTAGCCCTGTGTGTATAGATTGCAAAGCTATGAACCTGCTGACAGCCATAAAACGCTGCCTGCGAATAAACAGGAAGTGCAAACATAAGCATAGATACGCAAAAATGCGCCACCAATCAACACAATAACAGCAGGACAATTACAGGGAGGTTAAACATGAAAAAAATTGCGAAAGGAGGAGTTGGGTAAAAGTCAGGCGAATTGGGCGGAGTTGGGCAAGTAAACAAGTCAAGAGGCAACTAAGCTAAGACTACACAAAACGAAAATTCTAAAGTCACAAAGTTCTCAATACATACACATACACAGGCTGGCTTATGCACCTAATAGAAGCTTGAATACATGTAGTTGATGGGATTATATATGTTTTTTTTTTTTTGTATTTATTTATTATTATTTTGCTTTTACGAGAAGCTAACATGGAAAGCCTGTAGTCCTATGAATAAAACATTTCAATCAAAACTAAACCATTAGTCGTCTTTTAACGAATATCTCTCCGGCTGCCACTTCAGGGTATTGCAAAATTGATATCTTTATTCAGAAGGTCGATCAGGTACCTTTATCCTATTAAGGATTACATTCTCGGAAATACCACCAAATGCTTAGAACGCCCTTAGGACACAAAACCTGTATTAAGATGACAAGTGATTTTTTTTGTCTACGGTGTTGGGTGTTTTCCATCGTATAGAAAGGAAAAAAAATGTCAAAAATCAACACGATTTTTGAGCCACCAAAATAAAATTGAGCCGTAAACATTCAAACAAGCGATGAATGGGCATTTTGTTTGTCCACTGTAGCCCACCTACAACCACAACAAATGTCAACATTGACAAATATGAAACGAAGGGATACATGGAGACTCATGGCAGTGATAACTAACTTCTGGTGCCTAGGATAACAGACAGCATAATGGACGTCCCTTACGACATACACTGCCATGGTTGTAATCAACGGAGAAAAAGCAAAGTATATTCCACTTCCTCTGTGAATGCCCTTCCTTATGGAAATATGACGTAAACAACCTTATAAGGTTTTTAAATCGCACCGAGTTAATGTAGTCGTGAAGAAGTAATCGTATAACTTGTTGGTAGCGAGGATGTGACAATAAAATGGATTATTGTTGGATCACCACTTCAACCAACCAATCAACCTACCAGAATCTATTGTCAGAACTTTTTTATTTCAGAAAAATTTCCTTTCCAAGATTTGAAGCTAGTAGCATTTCTAAATCCACGCTGATAAGGCACAGTTTGTTCATTAAATGTGGGCTTTACTATTTTACACACTCAATAGAATTTAAAAAGACTGATTCGACGTTAGTTGGCACAATTTTCTGGGTTATCGCTCTCGTATATTGGGCAGTGTACACTTAAATCTCTGTAGGCAGACACGCATGCATCCGACCGTATTCTGCTTATTAGATGATGCACACACCTTGCCAACTTCTTATTGTCATATTTGAATAGCTCATCTCAGCTCAGCTGTCGGTCCCTCAATTGCCGCGGCTTTGTTGTGTTTGAGATTAAAGTATTATTTTAAATTTTGTTGTGTCTAAAGATCTTCACTGGTGTGCTATATTGAGATGCTGATAAAGCATTCGCTGCTGGAAAATCTTCTCAATACATTGACTTGTGGTAGAGAATAGCTTGCATCCTTAGCATAAAACATGTAGATGTGTGTGTGTATGCGTGCGTTAGGGTGCCTTATCCATAGAAATTGTGAGTTGTCGACTGGAGTTGTGAAGTACATATATTTTTTTGAGATTTACGCCAAAATATTTTGAAAAACTTATAAAACCTCAAAGGTTAGAAGAATTGATGCTTAAAATGTCTGCATAAAAAGTTTAGCAATTTAATTAATGGACTTACTTTAATACAATAATATTTTTGGAGGTACTTTCAAATAGATCCAATTCACGTACAAGGTGGCGCAAAATTAATCAACCTATCGAAAGAAAGCATCCTTTCCACGCCGCACTAGAAGGTGGAGCTCGGCCAAACACCAAACACGGGTGTGTAGGTGCAAATTATATCGAAATATTTATAATTTTTACAAATGTTGTCTTATCTCACTCACATTTGGCACTTGTGAATAGACAGGACACATTCGTGTGGCTTGCGATTCGTTTCTGGACTGTCTCAAGGCCATAGTCAAGACAAAAGGTGGTCATATCGAGCAAAAATAAATTGATTCTTAATTTTGTATTATTTTCACACACCTTTTACTTTGAATTGAATAAAAGTAATTTTCTTAACTAAATTTATGGCCTTTTTAATTGGTTACACTTCGAGTGCCGAACCCTGTAGAACAGGCAAGTAATGGAGCGCCTAATGGCCAAAATCGCTCAAAACCCTTCATATATTAAAAAAAAACTGTTGATTCATTTTGCGCCTCTTGTACATTAATTAAATTGTTTTTCTGAAATATTTTTGCGGAACATAGCACTCAACTCTTCGTTGAGTACCCGGGTCTGGTTAGACTATTCTGGCCAGACTTTTCGACTTTGAACGTGAATTTAACATATTTCTATTATAGCTAGCGACTTGAGCTTCCAGATAAAAAAAATAAAAAAAAATAAATAATTTACGCGTACACTTCTGTTAGGTGTTTGGCCGAGCTCCTCCTCCTACTTGTGGTGTGCGTCTTGATGTTGTTCCACAAATGGAGGGACCTACAGTTTCAAGCCGACTCCGAACGGCAGATATTTTTATGAGGAGCTTTTTCATGGCAGAAATACACTCGGAGGTTTGCCATTGCCTGCCGAGGGGCGACCGCTATTAGAAAAATGTTTTTTATTAATTTTGCTTTCACCGAAATTCGAACCAACGACCTCTCGGTGAATTCCGAATGGTAATCACGCACCAACCCATTCGGCTACGGCGGCCGCCAAGCGAAGTTTTAAAAAAAGGTATCCAACGGAGAGTTAATTTTTCAATTTTCAATTTTATAGTTCCGATACTTCGTACCTATTGTTTTTTTTCTTGGAGTGATACACCCTAATGTAGGTATATATGTGTATCTGCTTTGCTGCATTAAAATACGAAATTCAATATCTACTTATACAATCTCAGCCTGTATTGAATAGTCTGCCAGTCTATAATTTTATATGTTAAAAAAATGCGTCATCATCAAATTCTCTTTGAATATAAAAATCTCAAAAAATGTACTTACCCCAATGATCTTACGCTGCGACAATACCAATTTGCACATACATACAAACACATACACACATAAATACATACGCAATCACGAAAACAATCACCCCAAATTTAACATTTCATTCGACCATAACTGCCATAGTGAGTGCGCTTTCTTTATATTACAGTTCCTCTGTTATTCACATATTCTGCAGCCAACTCAAGTGCCTACCATACATTCATATTTCTCTTTACTATCCTCTGCCAGTGAAGTTCAAATAGCTGTTACGCAGTTTTTGAATTGAAATTTATGAGCAAATTACGAGTGATACTCATAGCACGCAATAGTTAGGTAAATAGTGGTTAGAGTCGCATCAACAAAACAGCAACAACAAGAAGTTATTGTCCTTACGAAGCAACTCCACCAAGTCGATGTAATGGGAGAACGATCTTTGTGCCATTCTCTGGGTATAGTACTTCTATTGCGCATATTTATTATGTACATATTGTTGTTGCTGTTGTTTTTCTACGTTTTATGTTTTAGAAATTTATGTGAATGCATTGTTGCTGCGCAATAACTTCCTTTGTTCCTGTTGGTCCTCATCGAAACCGAAGCGCGTAGTCTAAAGACGTACCCCAGAATATGAAAATTGCACATCCAAATTATTTGGTTTGTTAAGGTTAGAAAGTAGATTTGAAAATTTCACTTTTCGTTTATAACAAAAAATTGCAAAAATAAATACTTATGCTCGTATATACAGTGGCTCAAATGTCTGTCATTTATTTAGTCTACTTCATTTATTCACATAATTAAATAATATTTACATTCAACATTTTTTACTGGAAAACAAAAATATTGTAAAAAAAAAAACAGAGAATTCATGAACAAATGAACACGTCCGTACGAAATTGATTGACCATAAAAT
Source organism: Anastrepha fraterculus (assembly GCA_037575425.1). Lineage (NCBI taxonomy): Eukaryota > Metazoa > Arthropoda > Insecta > Diptera > Tephritidae > Anastrepha > Anastrepha fraterculus. The sequence goes on along the minus strand of JAYXIM010007211.1, from coordinate 6,586 downwards.
ATTATACAAAGTTCCCTGGACATTACAAAATTGTTTGGTCAGTGGAAGAAGGTCACAACTAAAAAAAATCGAGAAAAAATGGCTTCAAACGGCGATTCCATATTAAGTGTTCCAAGTATTTTGAGCATTGTCTTCAATGCTTCTAAAAATTTATTAATTTGTAGGCTTGACTGTAATAACTAACAAATGATATGGAAACAATTTTGAAAAAAAAAAATTTTATAATTTTGAGATTTACTCAATGATGAAAATTTTAGTATACAATTTTTTGAAGGGAAACATCATCAGTTCTTTTTAGCATTTTTATAATTTTTTTTTAGTTTTTTACTAGAAATATTACTTATTGAAAACATTTTAGGGGAAAAAAATTTAATTGTGTCGCTAAGAGCTTTTGGGAAATTTCTTTTTGTTTTCATTTTTGAAAAGCACTTTCCTGTAGGTCTCTGCATTTGTAGAAAAACACCAAGACGCACAGAGAAGCTCTGCCAAACACCCAATTATTATTATTATAAATACGCTGTTCGAGTTATATTTAAGAGAAAAATCAGTGAATTATGTATACTACGAACGATCAAAGCGTACCTGCGTACATGAGTTTGTTACATTTTTTTTTTTGTTTCCGATGTTCTTGCAGAAAATGAGTGGTATATTTGCCTTTTTTCTTAATTAGAGGAATGTGGAAAGATGTGCATGGTTATTCCTTAAATGCATCACACATCAAAAGCCACACATAAGCACATTAGGCCGGGTCGGTCGCCATACGAAAAAAATTACAAAAAATTGAACTAATGAGGATTGATTTAGAGGATTTCGGCATCATAAGAATGTGTTTTTATCCTTCTAAAAACCGCCGAAATTTTTTATTTTATTATAAATTGACTATTTGTCACCAGATTTTCAAAACCAATTTGTCATTATCCAGTCTTGAGGAGCTTAATATTTTGTTCTAATTTCCTTTTGAGCTGCGGGAAGCGTTTTCCCATAGTTTTCGCCCAAGTTGTATCCCCAATTTTCAGCAAACTTAAGTACTCTAAAATTCATTAAAAGTTTCATCAGTTGGGATAAATTCATAAACAAAAAATTCACAACGCTTCAAACTTTTATCAGCTCATACGGAACAATAAAATGTTGCGAAATTACCGAATTAAATCTTGGTGCCAATCAAGGTGGTAATTAGACTGGATTGAAAAATAAGTTGTAAGAGTCCACCACTGCCTTTAAAGCTTATGTTGAGGGCATGTGGGTTGTTGTTGTTGTTGTTGAGGTGGTTGAACATTTCTTAGCTGAAATGCTCCTAATTAGTGACCAGCACCGTTTTAATACCACTATCTCGTGAAATGATGATGAAATTTTTTTTTTTTTTTTTTTTTTTTTTTCTCCAAGTCAAATCCATTTAGTGAGGTCCAGGAATAGGAGCAAATCCTTTATCTCGATGACTGAGATCTCCTTTATTTGCTGTAGGAAAGGCTTACCGAAGGATCGGAGTCGTGCCCTGGCTAGTCCCGGACATTCACATAAATAGTGGAACAGACTTTCCTTCGCCCCTTCCGCTTGACAGCTTCTACAGATAGGATTGAAGGGTAGATTGAGTCTAGCTGCATGATCCCCTACTTTCCAATGTCCTGTAAGGGTTGCAGTGATACGTGAAATGTTTGGCCGAGAACATCCTAACAGGTCATTCGTCCTTTGGATTTTATATGACGGCCATGTGTTTTTTGTTGTGATACATGTAGGTATTTGCTTCCATCTTCTTTCGGCTAAAGCATGATAGTGTGAAGCAATAGATGCTTTTAGTGTGTTCAGTGGGGTGGAAACTGCCACCGCCTCTGCTATGTCTAGTGTTGAGCCCTTTCTTGCTAGCTCATCCGCTATCTCATTGCCTCGTATGTTCCTATGACCGGGAACCCATATCAGGGTAATTTCAAGCCAATGGCTGAGCAGTTTCAGCTTCTCTCTACACTGTAGGACCAGTTTGGATGAAATGTAGTTGGAGTCTAAGGCCTTGATAGCTGCTTGACTGTCTGAGAAGATAGCTACTCTTGCACCAACTACCTTGTAGAGTTCTAGGGATTTGCATGCTTCTCTGATCGCTAAAAGTTCTGCCTGGAACACGCTGGCATAATCAGGAAGACGAATTGATTGAGATAGGTTGAGTGGCTCCAAATGGAAGCCAGCTCCCACACCACAGTTCATCTTAGAACCATCGGTATAGATTTCGATATCGTGTCTTCCAATCACCTCTCCTTTGCTCCACTCGGCTCTCGGTGGGAAGCGTACCGTAAAGCCTTTCTTGAAGTTTAGGTCGGGGACTGTGTAGTCTGATCCGTTTTTGAGCAGCGGGGGTCCCTGTAGGAGGATCTTGCTGTGACCGTACGGCCTTGTTGTCCAGCTTCCTATGTCTCTGAGTCTCACCGCGCTGCAAGTAGCTATTGTTTTAATGTGTAAATCTAATGGCAATAGATGTGTTAGTACATTGAGCGCTTCAGTAGGACTGGTGCTAAGCGCTCCTGTAGTTAGGATACACGCTGTTCTTTGTATCTTGTTCAGCTTAGTTTTGTTGTATTTCCTTTCTGTTGCAGGCCACCAAACCAGTGCCGCATATGTTAGTATTGGCCTTACAATGGCTGTGTAGGACCAGTTGGATAATTTTGGTTGGAGACCCCATTTTTTTCCCAACATTCTCTTACACGTGTAAAGTGCTATATTTGCTTTCTTTACCCTGTACTCTACGTTGGACTTCCAGCTGAGTTTGGGGTCCAGGATAACCCCTAAGTATTTTGCCTGTTTGGTTAGCGTGAGGCTGACGCCGTTTAGTTTTGGGAGATTAAAGTTTGGCACCTTGGTTTTCTTGGTGAATAGCATCAGTTCAGTTTTTCTCGGGTTTACGCTTAAACCACAGTCCGTGGCCCAATTGCTGAGTAATACCAGAGCTCCTTCCATAATCTCACTGATTGTGGTTGGAAACATTCCTGAAACCATAAGCACTATGTCGTCCGCGTACGCCACCACTTTAATTCCCTTTTGGTTAAATTTGGTGAGGATGTTGTTGGCGACTAGTAACCACAGTAGAGGGGATAAGACTCCTCCCTGAGGGGTTCCCCTGTTGACAGAGCGTTTTATCGTGCTGCTGCCTACCTCACCGATGATTATTCTAGTTTTGAGCATGTTCTCTATCCATTCGTTGAGCCCTATGTCTATGCCTGACATGCTAAGAGCCTCAATTATAGATATTGTTGTAACATTGTTGAAGGCCCCCTCTATGTCGAGAAAAGCTACTAGTGAGTATTGCTTGTATTCTATGCTCCTCTCAATCGCACTTACAACCTCATGAAGAGCTGTCTCTGTGGACTTTCCTTTGAGATAGGCATGTTGAGATGGTGAGATCGTTGAGTCTGTAATCTTTTCCCTGAGATATACATCCAACAATCGCTCAAGAGTTTTGAGGATGAAGGAGGATAGGCTGATGGGTCTGAAATCTTTCGCTGTATCATGACCGCGTCTACCAGCTTTAGGGATAAAGATTACCTTAACCCTCCTCCAGCTTTTTGGTATGTGCCCCAGCATAAGGCTTTTCCTGAAAAAGACCTCCAGCCAAGGAATCGTCGTTTCTCGAGTGTTCCACAGCATGGCTGGGAATATCCCATCTGGACCGGCTGCCTTATATGGTTCAAAGTTTTTTATCGCCCATAATATTCTGTCTTGGGATACGATGTGGTTGATTACAATGGGTGATAGTTTGGATGTTTGAACACTGTCAGTATTGTTCTCAATATATTCTGTGTTGCCTGGGAAGTGTGTATTTACCAGATGTTCTAGAGTGTCGGCTGATGATTTTGTCCACTCTCCGTTATCTTTCTTCAGGAAGGAAGGGCAGGAGTGTTCCTTGGATAAAAGCTTGCCTAGTCTGGCCGTATCTTTGGTCGATTCTATGGAACTACAAAAATCTCTCCAAGCCTCTGTCCGAGCCTCTTTGATTGCTTTCTTGTATTCCCTAAGGCAGTCTTTGTAGGGTTTGAAGTATTTATGTTTGTAGCAGATATTGAAGATTTCTCTTGTCATTTTTCTGAGTTTACTTAGATCTTCATTCCACCAGGTAGGATAGGTTGTTTTGCCATATGTGGCGGGACATGAGGCTTCAAGTCCTTTCGTCAGGGAAGTTTCGAAAGCTCTTACTTTCTCATCTAGGTCTTCCCTTGACGTTATGGTTTTATTTATGTGTTGAAGTTTAGACTGGGCCACTCTACGGAATGTGTGCCAGTTTGTTCTTCTAGGATTTCTATATGGGAGAGGTTTCTCAAGCTTGAGATTAATATCGAAGAGAATCCAGCTGTGGTCTGAGAAGGATTTCTTGTCGGATACCCTCCAATTTGTGACTATTTGGGAGTTATTGTTTGTGCATAGGGTAACGTCTAAGACCTCTTCCCAGCCAGGTAAGTTTGCCGAGCTCGGAAAAGTGAAGGTTGGGGTGGTCCCTACATTACATATGTCTAGGTTGGTGTTTAATAGGAATTCAAAAAGTGACTCACCTCTTTCATTCGTCTCTGAACTGCCCCAGAGCTCATTTCTAGCGTTTGCGTCACAGCCCATCAATAGTTTGTCTGTGCTGCTTAGTGTTGTCAGGAAACGAGCCACTTCGTCTGGCGGCGCCGGTTTCTCGTGTGGCATGTACACCGATGCTAGGTATATCGCCGATTTCTGTAGCTCCACTTTCACCACCGTTAAGTCGGGAGTACTGAAATTAGAACACAGAAAAGCTTTTAAGTGTTTTTTAGTGATTATGCATGACCGTGGCTTACCGTCAGCTTTGTTGTAGAATACGTTGATGTTTTTGTTGTTTTGGAACCCCTTAATCTCGTTGTCTCTGACCCAGGGCTCCTGTATGAAACCGATGTCGATGTCCCCTTCCCTGAGGAAGACATCCAGATTCTCTGTAGCACATTTCGAGCGCTGCAGATTCACCTGTATGGCTCTAGGCATCGGGTTTCTTGTTGTCATCAGCTAGGTCCAGCTTTTCTAGCCTTTCTAGCTGAATGTTGTTGTCGACCTCATCTGGGTCTTCCTCATTTTCATTGCTGTCTGCTTTGAAAATTTTCAGTTTGGCCTTTCTCAGGCCAAACCGCATTTTGTTGTCGTTTTGCTTTAGTATTGGCAGGCACTCATCGTTTATCTGCAGAACGAATGACATGCTGCTCTTTTGCGGTTTTTCTGCCTTCACGACTGCCCAGTCGTCCATCGGCACCGCAGGGTTGTGCGACTTCAGGTATTTCAGCACTTCTGCACCGCTCAAGTCCATCACCGGTAGCCAAATGCGAGCGCAAGGAGGGCAAGGGATGTCCTTGGCCGGAATAAGCTTAAGTTTTAAGCCTTCCAGTGTGCTGTTGATCTCAACAACACACCTTTCTAGGACAACCCTTGACCAGTCGTCGTCGCACTTGATCACTCTACAGCCGCGAAGTACTCCTGCAGAATCAAAGGAAGGGAGAGTTCCGCCCTGTGCTCCAACCACATGCTTATCTAGCACGAGCTTGGACAGTTTGGCCTCCACTTGCCCCCACTTGTGCAGGACCACTTTGCCACTGTTTGTGGTTTCGTCGATCAGTGCATAGAGGAGGTTATCCTTAACCACCTCACTGAACGGTCGTTGCTTCGTTTCATCGATGCTGCTGGACACCTTAGGTCTCTTCGGTGCCTGATCGATCACGTCCTGTGACCTATTTCTCTTTTTCGCATCGCCTTTTTTGTTGTCGTCCTCTTTGGGTTTTTTGGATAAGAAGTCTTCGTACTCCTTAACCACCTGCTGGTATTTTAATTTGTCAGCCGCGTCGCGCTCGTCAGTCGCTCCAGCGAGTTCATTTTTGGCAATCTTGCTTAGAATGAACCTCGCCTTCGTGTAGCGAGATTTCATGAGGGCACCCTCGGATTTGTGTTTTCGTGCGGCCTGACTCTCTCTCTGAGTGCCGTCTGCCGCCTTTTGCGATGTTTGTGGTATAGCTTTTTGTTGTTGTTGTTGCTTGATTGGTAAGGGTGTGCTATGGCTGGTACTTCCCTTACTCTTTGCTGACTCAGCCGTTTCTTGGCTGGAGGCCAGCAGGGTATCCTCTTCGGAGGATGGTATTGTGTCGCAGCGCGGCACGAATTTTTGGTGTTTTTCTTTTTGTTGTAAATTCATATCATCTGGTTCTTACGGTTGCTTCGCCTGACTGTGTCAAGCTCCACAACCCACGAGTATTTAGGGGAAATAATGGGGTCCCCCGCGGCAGCGCCCCTTACCGCGGTAAGGCCACAGTTACTCTCGAAGGCGGCCAGGTATTCGAGAGGGAAACTCCGTTCGCGATGCACATGTTTTGATTCCCTGCACCATTCAGTCCTCGGCACGATTCCAAGAACACCTTGACTTGGGAATGTGTTGGTACGGTACTCTCCGTATAGATGATTGGACGAGCATCGCACACGCCGTTTCGCGTGAGGGTGTTCGACCAATCCCCATACGGAGCTTCCCTCTTAGTTCATGACAGGTTGAATTCCTAAAAGGAATTTAACCTTCATTTAAGCCCCATCCCCGCGGCAAGGAGACCAACCACGATGA
>JAYXIM010007210.1:0-84913 GCA_037575425.1 Anastrepha fraterculus | reverse complement strand
TCTTCCTCTGCCTTCACCAGCTGGTACCGCATCGAATACTTTCAAAGCCGGAGCGTTTGTATCCATTCGGACGACATGACCCAGCCAACGTAGCCACTGGATCTTTATTCGGTGCGCTATATCTATGTCGTCGTGAAGCTTATACCGCTCATCGTTCCATCGCCTGCGATATTCGCCGTTGCCAACGTGCAAAGGTCCATAAGTATTACGCAGAGTTTTTCTCTCAAACACTCCAAGCGTCGCTTCATCGGATATTGTCACCGTCCAAGCTTCTGCGCCGTACGTTAGGACGGGCATGATGAGAGCCTTGTAGAGCGTTAGTTTAAGGGTAGTTGCGTCCTGTAAATCCAGACTGAACTACGACGGTAGACAAATATCCTGATGCTAACATGAGTCCCGGGGCACGTGGGTAACGAGACCTCTGACTCTTTAGCTAAAGAAGTTGGCCTCAGAGCCTGTTCTGCTACTCCACTCTCTAGCCATCAAAGACACGGTTAGCAAACTGGTTACTACAACCCGCAAGCGAGCTTGTGGCAGTCTGAGATAACCTGCAGATGGATAAAACTGATATTCCCTGTCATGTTCGTCGCAGATCCTCCTATCATTAGGCAGAAGAGATTGTAGGCAGACCACTTTCTGTGCGTCTGCCCGACCTTCGTTCGAATCAGGCTTGAGGTTGTTGTTGTAGCAGTATACTTAACCCTGCTAGTGTTATGTAGATCACCGGTCATCTCATCTAATGGTAGGCATAGGAAACTTGCTGTTTCGACAGGTTGGGTCCAGAGAGAGAGAGGAGTATTAGATGAGTGGGTTTGATGGAGTATGTGAAAAGGTGGTTAATTTCGTGCGGGTTACCTTCACATTCATATATATTTAGTATGCCGGGTTCAATTCTGGATAGGTAGAAGTTTAACCTGCTACAATATCCAGAACGTAGTTGTGCTAAGGTTACGAAGATCCCTCGATGTAGCTGGAGATCTTCATCTGCTATAATGACATTCGAGGGTCGGGAGCTTAAGAGGGTGGTAATTGTCTCCCGATGAATGCCGTTTATAGTCTGTAAACACTCTCCGGTCCAGTAGTTGTCGATTTGGTTTGTCCAGGATGTCGTCGGTGTAATTGAAGAGGTGTCTCTTGACGTGTCTGGCAGGCGGATCATTTTCAAGCAGGTGTCTGCATGGGTGAAACCTGCGGTAGCGCCCTAGAAACTGCTTGCTGAGCACTTTATTGTGCTCCTTCACAGGGAGTACATGCGCCTCGTTATATAGGTGTTGTAGTAGGGACATTAGGAGGCATCCCGTCGCTGTCCGAATAGCAGTTTTGGCTTGAGGTCTTTGGCACTGATGTGTTAAGAAGTGACCACCTTGGCTCCTTGGCACCACAAGATTTCTCTCTTTCTTCGGAGGTCGGTAGATTTAAATTCAAAAAGGAAAGGGACGTAGTGTTGTCTGAGTGCTGTACTTGTTAATTGTTCCGACAACAACCAAAAAAATCCAACTGAACAGCTAGTCATTGTAATATTCTTAAAACTGATGGTTAACTGAGTAGGAAATGGCATACAATTTTTAATATCGTGTCACACACCTACACCTTTTTGCATCCATAATCGATATACTTACTAACCAACCATTGGTATTTTTCAACAGATAACGGATTCGTGGTGCTCCAAGGCACAACGTATTGGACTGATTTGTTTGTACGGCATTTCCTTTTTCAAACCGAGCCGGTACACAGCATCGATTCAGATGATTTACTTTTCTTCGTTCGCAAAAAACACGTGAAAAGTTCTTCCCGACATATGCCAAAATATGAGGTGAGCCATATGTAACATATATGCGTGTACATACATACATACATTCATACGTCAGAACATACCAGATTTAGGTTCAGGGCATGAAATTATTATAAGAAAAACATTCACTCCAAAGCAAGCATTGGGTACTGAGTTGTAGTATTCTCAACTCACAAAAAACGGCATTGTATATACATATGTATGTACATGTGCATGTGTAGTAATGCGCCAACACATTGCTGCTTTCAGTTGAGATCGCTGATATCTGGTAGCATATTGCGAATGCCATTGTAATGTTTCGATTTATCACCTGATGCATGAAATCATTCCCAGCAATGCTCTGCCAAAGTGATGTGTTGGTCTGCATCACCTTACATTCTGCATTCCGACCGTAAAAAAATTCTTCGCTTACTCATGAATGTTACACGCACTACACTATAATTCCATACCATTGTAAGTATTTATACTCAATAGCACCTTTATGTTACAGACAGAAGTTGATGTCTTTCGTAAGGACTCCCGAAAGCTTCCAATTGGTGATCCGGACGTCGATTGGGAGGAGACTGTCTATCTAAATATGGTCATACACCAATTCGATTACACACTAACGTTAGCTATTTGTACGCGCACATCGCCAAAGGAATTGCAAGTGTTGAGACGTCACTCACAACGCGTCTACGCAAGTCCAAGTCGACGGAAAATGGACACGAAGGGCGAAGGCGAGGAGATAACGTACCCGCATATTTGCTTTATGGTCGATAATTTCGATGAGGTAAACAATTATATAATAAATATAGATGCTTGAATTTATTATGTATATAAAAAATATGCAAAATCCAGGTATTTAGCGATATATTAGTGAGAGACGGTGAAATGGTATGTGTGGAATTGGTGGCCAACGATAAAGACGGTTCGGTGCAGGGTGTAATTTTCCTGGGCTCAATACGCTATGATGCGCTCAAAAAAGTGTATGATGCAAGGGTAAGCACGAAGCTTTAAAAAATATATTTCTCAATATTTCATGCAGTTTGTATATTTTATTCTTTAACAGCAATCCAGTCTCAGCTCAAAAGTAGCACAACGGATGTCCTTCGGTCTATTTAGTAGCGGCGCGGGTGTTCAAACGCGTTGTGAATTTGTGCGTATGAAAGGTCCACAAGGCAAGGGCCATGCCGAAATGGCTGTTACAAAGCCAAAGGGTTCAGGCGTAGAAACACCAACCAGTGAACCAGGGTACGTGTATGTGTGTGTAGGAGCATTAAATTTTTTAATACTTCGTCAATTCTCTACATGATGATTCCTGCACTAAATATTACCTAATTAAACAAATTTTTTAGATGTCATGAATGCTACAAAAACAATAAGTAGCAAAAATTAAAAATAAATAATTGGCGCATCCACTTCTGTATCCCTCAGTCATGGCTGAGATTTTAGAAAGGTAGTGCCCTAGAAACTGCTTGCTGAGCACTTTATTGTGCTCCTTCACAGGGAGTATCTGTGCCTCGTTATATAGGTGTTGTAGTAGGGACATCAGGAGGCATCCCGTCGCTGTCCGAAAAGCAGTTTTGGCTTGAGGTCTTTGGCACTGATGTGTTAAGAAGTGACCACCTTGGCTCCTTGGCACCACAAGATTTCTCAGATTTCTTCGGAGGTCGGTAGATTTAAATTTAAAAAGGGAAGGGACGTAGTGTTGTCTGAGTGCTGTACTTGTTAGATGTTCCAACAACAACCAAAAAATCCAACTGAACAGCTAGTCATTGTAATATTCTTAAAACTGATGGTTAAATAAGTAGTAAATGGCATACAATTTTTAATATCGTGTCACACACCTACACCTTTTTGCATCCATAATCGATATACTTACTAACCAACCATTGGTATTTTCTTCTCAGTCGCAGGGCTACCACTTGCGGCCTCCGAGAAAACGGAGCTGGTGCTATTTACCAGAAAATATAAACCTCCACCCTTTCGACTTCCCACGTTCTTGGAGTGATACTTGACTCCAAACTCCATTGGAAGCTACACATTAAAAATCAGGTAAAAAAGGCCAGTACAGCCTTCTACTCCTGCAAATCTAATCCAAATAGGCAAGATTGGATCGAGGAGAAAATCTGCACATCGCTCTACAACATAAGTTGGCCTGAGCGCACGATGAACACTTTTTACAGAGCGTCGATTTTCGTAATAGAATTGTACGACTTGTAAACGTTGTTGAGGCATAAGACTTTCCGTTATAAAATGTCAATGAATACTGAAAAAAATTATGTAATTAGTTTGGCAAGTACCTCCTGATCGGATCACCCTTCATAATTAATTAAAATATTCCTGAATATATATGGTAAAAACGAGATTTATCGTAATGTCTCTAAAATTATTTCCCCTTAGGTAGTTAATGTCGGTTCCAACTATTAACCAAATTTGACCATAAATACGATTTGTCATGGGACCTCGAAGTCAGATTATTTATATATATACTAAATATAAACGATTTCATAAATAAATATCTCGACCACATCGCTACCTAGCGAATCCAAACAAACTCGTAAACCTTACCAGACGTGCCCACAATTCATCAAAATTTCATTACAACCAGATATTGGAGTCTATAAACTGCATACAAGCAAACATACTTCCACATTTCATATTCACCTTTAGTCGTACAATAAATATTAGAAAATAATTCATATACTCATATTTAATTTCACTTGTTACAGCTTTTGTGCCACAGACATGTGGGACGAGTGGGAGGAGGAAAATGACGACTATTGCACATATCGTCATCAGCGTCGTCTAAGTGATCCCAGCGCTAATTTAAATAATTTCTCACGGTACGCTTGGCGTACGAAAGGCGCGCCCGATGCGGTCGGTGGCACGGCGGGCGCCAAGGCGCGCTCTGAAAACGAAGGACTCGATTCGTTGGCAAATGAGGTGTCGGAAATTGAAGCTGGCGATTTGCGTGATGGTAAATGCACATTATATTATACATTCCGCTTTGTTATATTCGTCTGCTACTACTCGACTTTCACAAATAGTTTTTATGTTTGTTATTAGACCATAAAAACGGTGTGTCTTCATTTAAATATTTGTCTACCTATAACTTTTTTGAAGCGCTTATTTTACATAAGTTAAAAAATTCATTAAAGTAGGCGTGACAATTAATTCATATGTAAATTTCACATGAAATTTTAATAGTTAGTTTTTTTGTAATTTCGCATTTTCACTCTATACACTTATGATTGAGCACATTTGTCATTCTCATCCGCTGCTATATCACGACACTTTCACCACACAATTTTGCTCCGCATGCCTAAACTATTTATAAATCTTTTAACATTTTAATCTTGCTAATCACACTTTTTGAAAATTCCCATGTTGTTCGCCCACTTGCAATAGAAAGACGCACCTCTGCGTATGAGTAACGCGACTGGACTATAATTTTTTCATTCACTTAGAGATGGACCAATATTGGCAGGTATGCACGACGGTCCGGTTATTGCTACAGAGTGAATCCGAACCATACCCAATCTAGGGAGGATGTCTTTGTATAGGGAAGGTTTTCTCTTAGGTTAGGTTAGGTTGGACTTGCTTGATCCTGTAGATCGCACTTAGACCAGATATTGGTTCATAGTGATACCAAGTGTTTGTATTGAGAGTTTAAAAACTTTATATTTTGTCTTTCAAACATAGTTTAGATTTTTTAAGTAGGCTGCTATTTTTTTAATGTGCCACTCTTTCTAAGGTTGAAACAATGCAGAACCTCAGTAGTTTATTCGTTTTTTGCTAAATCCAGAGCAGTGGCAGAGTAGGTGTTCCAGAGTTCCTCTCGTGCTAACATATTGCGCTTGTATAACTAGCTTGAGCTTGGAAGTTTTTATGTTGCTACTACAACAAAAAAAACAATTACAAATGTTTTATTTCCTGTTAAACCAGGACCATAGTATATACACTGGAGCTTCTAACGGGGTGCTTGACCTCCCTACATATACATATGAAAACTTTTGATGAATTTAAGAACTTCCCAGGCTTTTGAGTTCCAAGTTTTTTCGAACAAATTCCAGCTCACCTCAGCTTTCATTGAACGGGTAAATAGCAGTTGGACAAGGGAATCGGACAAAACTGGTCTAAATTCGATGAAAAATATCTCTTGAACTCTGCATTTTGAAAACTCATGACAGTGGAAAAAATCCGACAGTCGGTTCTACGTAACCGCAATGACCCAGATTTATATACTGCTAAGCGCTGTCACTTCAGCATCATTCCTCGTATATGTATGGGGACTGCTTATACTGCTAGAACTTCAACAACCAATGACTTTTCTCGCAGCTCCAATGATGAGGATGAGGTGGATAGCATCGAGAACTACTTTATCACTTTCCCGTTCTTGGGAAGCAATATCTCTATATTAATAAGTATCTCTTTGAACGCCTAGCAGACTTGAAATCAAAAGGCATTCAAATCTCCAGCGCTTCTTAACCCTCCGTTGGACACCTTTTTTAAGACCTTCGGTTGGTCATCCGAGCCTGGCCTTTTTTCACCCTTTTCGAGGATCCTTTTTAAAAGGTTATATCCATAAATCGATAGAAAATAAAGTTTCAGAAAGCTACCTGGTCACGTCCAAAGTCGAAAAAGTCCGACCAGGCCCGGGTGCCCAACGAAGTGTTAAAATAAGCTCGTTGGTAATATCACAGCTCCTCTCGACTAGGTTACTGGAACGAACTGGATTAAAAACAAAAAACTGCCGCTTGAGCAGCATTGCCCCAAAACGGGGTGGCACGAGTGTACCTCTCTGCACCTCATATTGGGCGGCGGCCGCAATAACCTAACTTAGCCTAACCTTCCATACGTTGAATGTATTAAGGATGACTTCAGCTAAGTGACAAAGTCTTTGTCCAGCAAAAGAAGCACATTCGCAGAACATCCCACCGTACTTTTGCGCACTGAGGCGTTACCGATAAAAGTTTATTCTCTGTCTACATAAAGAAGTCTGATAATCTTTTTGATAAGAAGTAGCATATTTTTGTACTGGTCATTTCTATCCTTTAGGGTGGTGATTAAACTTTTTATCTTCGCAGAAACACCAATTTAATTTCACATTTTACTAGGCGTCACGCCTGTTAGTTGGCGTCTTTTCTCTCATGAGTAGACAGTTCGTAAGGCTAAATGGCTGCAGGAGAGAGGAAATGCCTCTTTAAAAGTATTTTCTCCATAGATAATAACTTTTCGAAATTTGGTCCAAGTACAATAGCCACAGTTTTCTCCCCGCTTTAATCCTTCCATGTACCAGATCTCTGAATTAAGTTAGGAGTTACCGTTTTTCCAGAGTGCTCGACGCGCAGTAGCCATCTCACAGTTTTTCTAAGTAACAATTTGAGGATCATGGTCTGATGGCGGAATGATTCCAATTCTGTATCAAAGACCCAGACCCATATAGTAAAACCTCAAAATCATTGGTCAAATTTCTTTGCTCAAATTTAGCAATATTTTGCCAAATGGTTTTTAGAGTAAAAGAGTTAAAATACATATCGGAGAGAATTTTTTTGTTCGAGTTCAACAAAGCGCGGCATTCGTTTCTTTCTCGTACTAACCGGCGCCAATTGGAAACACCAAGTGAAACTAAGTCATTCTCCACCTGATCTCTCCACCGCAGAGGAGGCCTTCCTCTTCCTCTGCTACCACCAGCTGTTACCGCATCGAATACTTTCAGAGCCGAAGCGTTTGTATCCATGCGAATAACAGAACCCATGCCGTGTATCAGCTAGAGAAGTTGTTATTGTAATTGTTTGATGTTTTAACATCTGAAAACAATATCGAACTTTTGTACTGGAGTAACAGTTTTAGGCCGCCGTAGCCGAATGGGTTGGTGCGTGACTACCATTCGGAATTCACAGAGAGAACGTCGGTTCGAATCTCGGTGAAAACACCAAAATTAAGAAAAACATTTTTCTAATAGCGGTCGCCCCTCGGCAGGCAATGGCAAACCTCCGAGTGTATTTCTGCCATGAAAAAGCTCCTCATAAAAATATCTGTCGTTCGGAGTCGGCTTCAGACTGTAGGTCCCTCCATTTGTGGAACAACATCAAGACGCACACCACAAATAGGAGGAGGAACTCGGCCAAACCCCCAAAAAGGGTGTACGCGCCAATTATATATATATATACAATATAATATATAACAGTTTTAGGCGGTTCTTAGGTTAGGTTAGGTTTGGCAGCCGCATCGCACATAGGGACAGCGATGCTACGAAATTGGTACGTTATGAGCCGCAGGGCTGGGCTACATTTCCTTTTCCAGATTGAATCATCCTGAGCTTTGGACAAAGCGTGAAAGATTGTTGATACCTAAGGTGTATAGATCATCCATATTCATTAAGAAGTAGGCTCTTAAATACTGATTCCTGCTTCTGGCTAAAGTCGGGCATGTTTCCAAAAACGTGTTTAATTGTTTCCGACTCCTCCTCATTCCTACAGATACGACAGAAATCATGCATGTAAACGCCTAATCTCCTTGCGTGATTTCCTATGAGACAATGTTCTGTGAGATCCCCGACTAAGGTCCTAATCTGAAGTCGACTCACTTTTAGAATATTCTTGGAAACACGTAGATTTAGCCTTGACTATGTTTGCCTAGCAATTTCATAGGTATTGGCACTAATCCATCTTTGATTTACAGAATTGATTAGTGCGTCCATAACAAGAAGTTTACCAAGTTGAACCTGGAACCCAACATAAAATAATACGATACTGTTTAGCCATCTCATTACGAGATTGGCGACAATGTAATATGAATAGCGCTTATTTCCCCACTACAGTGATCCGGTAGTTTAAGTTCTTCGCAATACAACCCTGATCCTACACTGGTATTATCCGTCCGTGTAGATCTTAACGGGTGTGTTTGATGATGGATCTTCTTCAAGCCATTCCAGTCTAGAAGGGATTTTCGCAATCACTGGGTATATCCGTATAGGAGTCTAAGATGGTTGAAAGTCCATGTGTGAGAGTCTTCCATTGTGAGCTCTCTCTGACCCTTAAAGCGGAACAGGCCGCTGAGTATTTGCAGATGATGTCCAAAGCCAGGCATGGCGTAGTTTTCATAACGCCACAAATTTCTAATTCCGCTGATCTCTGCACCTTACTCAATAAATTAGAATAGGTCTTTTTCTACATAGCACACCACCAGACAACATTCCCATATATGTAGAAGAACGGGTCTGACAACAGCAGTATAAAACCAATGATCAACCTTAGATTCAATTCTCCAGGTCTTACCTAAATCTTTCTTACAGGCATAAACAGCTAGGCTCGCTTTCCTAACTCTTTCTAAGATGATTGACTTCCAAGTCAATTTCCTATCCATGGTTAGTCTCAAGTACTTGGTTTCTTCCGAAATCACAAGCATCAACAGCATACGACTTGAAAGTATGCAGTACTTATACGTTTTAAATGTAGGCTGTTTATTTTTATTAAGTATCGTAAATAAAGTGTCATATCTGCCTACTAGGGCAGGTCGATTTAAAAACCGCTCATTGCTCTGTGAAAATCGTATTCTAGGGATCAAAATAAGAAACTTTGCCGAAGCGAAGGAACCATACCTCTAAAACGAATTCTGATGTCCCCCAATTTGGGTCGAACGAAAAATCCCACTTTGACCCATTTAGAGTGCTCCAATCGAGTCCAAATGTATGACCGACCCCCACTAACTTTGGACGGCCGATCCACCCATGCCAGTGGCACACCCCCTGGAACTCCCCTGGGGGCTTCCCCCTACAATCATTTCAAAATATCACCATTTTTGGCCTTTACATGAGAAAAGAAACTAAAAAGTTCGACCCAAATTGGGGAACATCAGAATTCGTTTTAGAGGTATGGTTCCTTCGCTTCGGCAAAGTTTCTTATTTTGATCCCTATAATATGATTTTCACAGAGCAATGGGCGATTTTTTTCCCTCCCCACAAATCGACCCGGCCTACTGCTACCCTTAAATAAAGATACATAGATACCTATTAAAATATTTAGAGAAAAAATAAAAATACTCGCAAATGCATGAAAGTATCAACTTTTTCTATAGCCGTATGGGTATCGGCCTTCCACTAAATAAACTACTTTGGCTTATCTACTTATAAACAGTGTTTTTTTTAATTGTTGCTTTTATTACTCGTATATTATTACCGTTATATTTTATATAATTTAGTATACATTTTCAACTTCTCGCTTGCTTTACTTTCATATCCTTCCCATCCTTCTCTTGTTATTGTAACGTGTTGCTATTCTACAACAAACTAGTTATTTCCACTTTTCATTTGATCCAACAAAATAAAAATAAAAATAAAAATAAATTATCACAAAACAAATATTTTCTACTATGGGTTAGCATTAAAACTGCTAATCAAACAAACAAACAGAAAAGAAAAAAGAAAGCAAAAAAAAAAACAAAGTGTATCACATCAAATGGCTCGAGGTGGCCGAGAAAGCAGGACTTGGAATACACACATTTATTTCATTTGTACAAATTTTACAAATCTCATTACATCATTTGACTCTATTTCAAAACCTAAATGCATATTGTAAATTTTTTATGATTTTAGTTTATCTGTTGAATTTGTAGTTCCTCCGATGTGTGCAGTTCCCTATTTTTAGTTGAAACAAACTTTATGCAATATATTGTAGAAAATATACTGTCAAACACTTTTTACGATTGCAACTCAATACGATGTAGATTCATGCAAGAAGTACATTAAAAAAAGAAAAATCCTGCATTATAAATAGGGTCGTATTGAGTTCAGATTTCAATTAATAATCGGGTATGAGTCGTTAATATTATTTTTTCAAAGAGTGTACACTTACATATGTCTCTGGGTGCTTGGTATCTAAAAGAGGCACTAGTTTTAGCAAATGAGACTGATTAAAGATCGATAGGGGAAATCACTGTACAAAGGATTCGACTATAAGGATCAGAGTAAACAGAAAAAACGAGAGCAATTCGACAGTCTGTTCTACACCGCCGGAACGACACCTATTTACTTCAGGTCAATAACTTTCACTTCAGCATTACCTTGTTCATTGCCTTTACACACTAATAACTTACGGCGTACTGATATAGTGGCCGGCGCTGTGTGGAGTTGCATATCTCCCATCGGTCGCGTCCCTAGGTGTCGGATAGAGGAACGCTCGGCAGATTGAAGGGTAGGTGGGAAATAAAATACCACTCGCGGACCAAAACAGGCAGGTTTCTGTGTCACAGGCGAACTGACACCTCCTTTAATAAAATAAGTGTCCACAAAACAAACAGAAAACCAGAAGCGTCTGACCCTATTGAGCGGCTCGCTGGTCAGCGTCTGTTTTCCACATAAGGAGCGGCTTTCTTAATCGCTAAACGCGAACAACGACTGAGGCTTTGAATCTCTGTTACCTAAGTATGCGGAGTGAAATCTTGCAAAAATGGCTTTCAGAAGGGTTCATAGCCTCCTCCGCCCCGTTCAAACATGGCAGGTCTCACAAAGCGTTCAAAGCACGTAGTCTTCAGTGAGCACGTAGATTGGGTTGAGATTATATATATAATTGGCGCGTACACCCTTTTTGGGTGTTTGGCCGAACTCCTCCTTCTATTTCCTAGAGGGACCTACAGTTTTAAGCCGACACCGAACGGCAGATATTTTGTATGGCAAAAATACACGCGGAGATTTACCATTGTCTGCCGAGGGGCGACTGCTATTAGAAAAAACTTTTTCTTCATTTTAGTCTTTCGCCGAGATTCGAATTTACATTCTCTCTGAATTCCGAATGGTAGTCACGCACCAACCCATTCGGCTACGGCAGCCATTGGGTTGAGATTAAAAAAAAAAAAAATAAATAATTGGCGCGTACACTTCTGTTAGGTGTTTGGCCGAGCTCCTCCTCCTATTTGTGGTGTGCGTGTTGATGTTGTTCCACAAATGGAGGGACCTACAGTTTCAAGCCGACTCCGAACGGCAGATATTTTTATGAGGAGCTTTTTCATGGCAGAAATACACTCGGAGGTTTGCCATTGCCTGCCGAGGGGCGACCGCTATTATGTAGAAAAATGTTTTTTTTTATTAATTTTGCTTTCACCGAGATTCGAACCAACGACCTCTCTGTGAATTCCGAATGGTAATCACGCACCTAACCATTCGGCTACGGCGGGTTGAGATTGCTCCCCCTTAATTCCCGCTTGAGGTCTGGGCCCCAAAGTCAAACCCCATTGGTATGGTGGCCGGTTTTAGACCACCAGACCTACCTACCTTCACTTCAGCAGCATTTGCCAAATATTTATGGGGGAATATTTAATGATGTTACAAAAACATTAAGCATTTAAGACTTGTCAATTAAAAAATGAATAATCCCTGATCCATGGTAGATTCCTTATAAATTTGATATAAGTTCATCATATAATATAAATCACAATCAATGATTGCACTTCGTCAGTCCCAAAGCGATGCACTACTGATTTGATCCAGTAATTTATGTTGCACCCTTCGGTAGATAGAGTTAAGGGCCGAGCGACCAAGATACTGCAAAAACTGTCAAAATCATTGCACCGATGGCTTCTGGTGGTAATCGGCAAGACGAAAACCTCTGAAGTCATTGGTCAGCCCGCGCTAAAAAATCTAAGCACCGCTTATCGAATTATTTGTGTTGTTGTTGTTGTTGTTGTTGTTTTAAAGGCCATACATCTCTGGCAAATGCTACTCAAGTGACGGCTGTTAACCAGATTTAAGTACGCGTTCCCACGACAGTCGATCCTACGTAACCGGAACGAACCGGTTTTATATCTGGCCAAGGACTGTCACTTCAACAGCATTCCCCGTATATGTATGGAGAAGATTTATGCTGCTACAACAACAAAACCAACGGGTCATGCCGCAAAAGCGACTGTCGGGAGGGCGCACCAACCAAAGGTTATAACACTCGTTGCTCCGGCAATGTCTGACGCGCTATACTTATAAAAAGCTATCGCTAAAGTCAATCGCACTGCTTTACTAAAAGACACCACTACTGAATCGGTGGTTTATCTGAGTGTTCAAAACTTATGGTGTCCCGCTGGCGTCCTCTTCTTCATTTTGCCTAAATTCTAAATTTTAGAACTCTGCCATCAAATAAAGGGCGTTAGCTTCCTTGATCTCATATGCAAACAGATCGAAATTGCATTCGACAGTGACACTAATGGCTTGTGTTCAATAACAAACTCTTTCCTCATTTAGCACTATCGCATTTTCATCTGATTTACGACATGTACGAAGCTCTGTGCCAGAGCTAGATATACATACAAGTCGATGATAGAATAAATCAACCTCAAAATAAATAGGGGTTGCCTTCGACACCAGATGCGCAACAAAGTAATCAATTCGCTAGTCGGCTACATTTGCCATTTCGTCACGCACGGATCCGGAGCAAAAACTTGTTAGAATTTGAACCTCTTCCTTCACCCATTAGTACAAAGCATTTATTAGGGCCTAACAATATTTTCTTTAACCCCTGAACCCGACGGGTTTACCAAGTGACTATACCGTCGACCAACTATCACATAAGCACCTTTTCCTTTAGTCAATTATTGACTAGCCCACTAGTCTTACTACAAAAACAACAACAATGTATTTATTAATATTTATTTGTAAGTCGAAGCTCGGTTTAACTATTCAGCTTTGATCTTATATTTCTTCAACATTTTTGGTTAGTTTTGGAGTTTAAAAAGAATTGTTGGAAGCTTTGTTTGGCTCATTAGCAATTTATGTCACACTCGTTAATCCTTTGATTTGTTTTGCGCTGAATCCCTTCTATTACCACTGAAGCAGTTATAGAGCTTGGTTTGGATATCTCTATTGTTCGCTACAGAAATTATAGGGACGTAATTGTGACAGAAGCTTCGGTAAGCTTCTTCCACGGCAACTTACCCAAACTCCTTCTCATTCCTTTGCATTAAAAGTGAAGCTAGGATACATAGCTGACGCTGGCTAAGATTAAAGCTCTCGAGCTTCGCGTCTTCATAAAAGTATACATAGTCACTTCGTTATTCCGAAGCCGACACATTACAGCATTATTTAATTTTTATTAATTTCACCCGGTTATTGTCATCTGCCAATATACCTATAAATAATAACGACCTCCCTTCTCTTACTCTCTTCCCTTCCTCGTACTTTCTTTCCCTCCGAGTAGTGTTCTTTTTTCACTTTTACTCTCCTACACTCAGCAACAGCGCCTCTATTCTTCCCACCCGATTCTCATTTTCTATGCATAATCGCTTTTCATTATCAAAATATAATTTTAATAAAATTTTCATCGCTTTTATTTCTGCTTTTTATTCTTTTACACTAATTTTTCATTAAATTTCTATTATAATACTTATTTTATATTATTTCCACTCTATAGACGTTTCTTATGATTTTTACCTTATTTAAAACGATGCCAACGATCTATATTTCATTGTAGATCTACGTCCTGCTTTCTCGGCATCCGAGGCAAAACTTCATCTTAATCCGAACTGTGAAGCAGCTAACGCGGCTGTCGTTAAGCTTCCGATTTCACCTGAAAATGAAGTGGAACTCAGCGCTCAGCAGCAAATCACCAATGTTATAGAGGACAGTGTGCCCGTCGCTGAAGCTGTGGAAGCCACTGCGGCGACGATCACCTCTCCAACCTCAAACACGAGCACTACGGGCTGCAGCAACTGCTTCGGTGGCAAAAAGTGCAGACGTTGGGTTGGTTCCTCGAGCGATAAGGGCACTCCTGAAATGTCTGAGGTATATTGCCCGACGTGCGAAGATTCGGCCAATGAGACACCAGCTTGTCTCAACAACATGCCCGACAAAAAGTCCAAGCCAAAGCATAGAACCATACTTAGTGTGGAAAGCGAGCTGATTGTGAGCAAGAGAGGAAGTCTGCGGTTTACTGCCAGTGGAAGCGGAGAGAGGAAAGGTGTAATACGTAGCGCCTCACTTAGTGCAGCTGATCGCAAAGCAAAACGCACAGCTAGTCCAGCCGACAAGAAGGAAAAGGATAAGGATAAGGACAAAGCTAAAACTAAAGAGAAGGATAAGGATAAAAGCAAAGCTACGAATTTACTCGCCAAGGTTTCACCCAAACGTATCAGGTCCAAAACAAGCACAGCCGCTTTAACAAAAACCAAAAACAATAATACCCCGAAGGACACAAAGGACTCTAAGTCGCCCAAGGAAAGTAATAGTAATAACAACAGAGTAGAAGATCAAGAAACTACATCACTAAAAGCCGAAGAATATGAAATTGCCGATGATGCGACTTCATTGAATGGCACTTCGGTAGAACCGACAGAAGCCAAAATGGCCATACTAAGCGAAAGCGACACAAAGCTGATGATAAATGTGCGCGGCCGTGAGGAACTGCCCGTTGTAGAGCAGCACACGCCACCAAATACAGCCGAGCTGGTCGCTACCAGTACTGATGACAGTAATACTGTCACCTGCAGCATGAGCAACAGCAAAAGCAATCTATACAATTTCGAAAAGTGTGTACGTGTACCTGTAAAATCAGAATGCCATCCATTGCAGCAGCAGCAGCAGCAGACGAACCAAGAAGCGCCCAATGCAGTTGCTGCTGAATCTTATGATAATAAGCGAGACAATAGTGCGTCGACGACAGCGACAACCACAACCAAAACAACCAGAATCACAGCACTTCAAATTGAAGCGCAAAGCGAATCCGTGCCAGTCAGCGACTGTAATGGCAACTGCCACATGATATCGCCGCCACCTACATCGAGTGCACAACGTTCGCCGATTTCTCCGCCACCCGCGATGTCGGCTGCGAGCAGTGTCGAAAACGGCAGTGTAAGTGATGGTGGCGGCGGCGGTGGAGCTGCTAGTGGCAGCGAAAACGGCCATTCCAATGCAACGTTGCCACGCGCAAAGCGCAACGCCGCACAGCACGCTTTCTATCACCGCGCTATGAGCTTGGTGCCGAAGCGAAGGACGCCTGACGGCACGAATATTTATTATTGGTGTGATTTGCCACGCAAATCGCTGAAAGGTGTGTTGCATGTACTTTTTATATAGAAAAGCGCTCGTGATACTTCTGTGTGGCACTAACAACACATCGGCATCATTTATTTCTTTGTTTATTTTCTATGCATTAACAAATTTTTCTTAAGTGAATTGCTATGCACAACTCAATTAATTTATAGATTTTAAGTATCACTCAAATCTCAGCGGTCTGAAGTATTTTTCAGAGACCCGTCACCCTAGGTTAGGTCTGTGGAATCCCATAATTCGATTTAATTTACTTGGCATTTTTTGATTTTCTCACTACTATTTGATATTAGAAGTGTTGTTTACAAGGGTCTATCTTGAGGCCCTGCTGCTCCCACTCTTCACAAAACATTTGACCCAGCTACACGTCTACATGGGTCGGAAAATACGCTTGCTCGTCATACTAATGCCCAACGATGGCGTAATCTGACGGTATTTGACATGACGATCTCGCTCAATAACTGAATTTGGGAGACCTTCCCGAAATTGGTCGGTAAGCGGGCAGGTGCTAAAGAATTGAGCTTACTCGCCGTATAATGATTTTAGTTCATCCATGCATTCTTGTCTTATTAATCCACGTCAAAAATTGTGAAAAATAATTACACGAAAATGTTAACGGTTTAATTTCATTTTCTTTTACCGATATTGAATTCTAAAGCCACTGCAAACTCCAATAGTTCACAAATCAAAACGTTCTGGGCGCGTGTGTAGCAAAATATATATGTATAAACTCTCCGATGGAAACATCAGATGACGTCTGACAACACTAGTAGGGCCCAAAGCCAGAAATATAATAACGCTCCTTATAGACCTAGAAGCTTTATGTGGCATATGCAAGCGGACACTATTCACCAAAATAAAAGAAGAGAAAGATGCTTATAGAGAATTATACTGGAAAAATCTGCCAAGTTTAAAGCACTCTAGAGCACTTTTTCGCGCTTTCAACCGAAAATTATTAAATAAGTACTTGGAGTTATCCACAAATAACCTAAAACTTATCAAGGGAGTTCTGACAGGACATTGTAGGTTGAACTACCACCACCTGAGTAACCTGGGAATTTGTGGGTGTTAAATTAGCAGAGCACATACCGTATGTACCTACCTGCGTAATGTCATGCATGATGCGTGAAAGACCGTTGGGTTACCGCCTAATAAAGAACGACACGATACATTTCATGGACTTAAGCTTCATACTAAAGTTTTTTCGCAAGCAGGATTCTAATTTAAATTAAATTTCTTAATTTTTAATTAGCCCTCTATGAGAGTAGTTATCGTCCATTTTTTCGGGCTCACAAGGTATATAACTCCTTAAATTTCAATCACTTTGCATTTACATTTTCTGCACAGTGGCATTTCAAAAATTATAGTAAATTAGAAATAAGTTTTTACAGTTACAGCTCACTTACACAACATATGATATATGTATACACCCGTGGTCAAAATAATCGGCACAATAATTAATTACCAAATTTCAAGTTATTTTTATTTAATTTGTATATATTTTTTAAAAGTATTTATTTTTATATTTTTATTCAAGTGCATAAGTACTCGAAAAGCATTTACTCAAAGATCCAAATGTTGTACAAAATTCACAAAAATTCTAAAAATTTAAATACTAAAGGAAAGCAATTTTTAAAATTGTCTTCAAAATTTTCAACTTTTTAATTAGATTTATTATAAAACTTCGAGGTATGCAGCAGTTCCAGTTTGATAGTCCATTGAATTTCAGTATAATTAAGTGTAAAATTGAAGTAGCTAAATAATGCTGTACAATTTTTTTATGTTTTTGTGCATACCATATTGAGAATTGTCTTCCATTTAAAGTCCATGCTCGTAGGTCTTTTATAGTGAAGAAAATACTCGGCAGCGAAAAAAAATTGTCAGAAATCAATGAAAATTTTGAGCCACTTGCAACTTGCAGTTAGTTTGTTATAATCCTATTGAATGGGCTCTAAACTGCATACTAAAAATTTTTCTGGAAATTCTGTAAAATTTTTATTTAGTAATTTTATTTTTTTGTTTGTTAAATTTTTATGTATTTTGTTTTTTTTTTTTGTAAAGTTGTATGTTTTGTTCTAATTTGTTAAATTTTTTTATGTTTGTTTTTTTGTGTTTTAAATTTTTATGTATTTTTTTGTTGTAAAATTGAATGTATTTTTTTTTTCAATTTTATTAAATTTTTTATGTATTTTTTGTTTGTTTGTTAAATGTTAATGTATTTTTTTGAAATTCGCTACATTTTTGTGAATTTTGTGCAAGGCTTCGAGTGCGAATTATATGGTTTTTGTTGTAGCATGCACTATACTTTTATAAAAGCATCAAAAAATTAAATACAGTGGAATCCGTTTATAATGACATCGAAGGGAATCGACAAACACGTCATAATAAGCGGACGTCATACAAAGCATTTTGTGAAAAAAAATACATTTTTGAGTAAATATGTATGTATGTAGGTATTTTAATAGAAAAGTATAGTATGTAACTAATGAAATCAAAAGTGCACGTTTATTACGCACACATTATACACATACAAGTGTATTTTTAATGAACATAATCTGTAATTTTGTGTGCTTTTGATTTTCATTTTATTGTAAAAATAGTCTCTAATACTACATATTGTGTATGGAAGACATCGCCATGGTCAAATTAATGTTAACAAATCGGGATAATTCTGCAGCTTTTAATGCCTTTTCTGCGGTAGGTAATGGTTCTTCCTCGACTTCCTCTTCGCCGTCACTTTCAAGTTGTTCCTTAGCATTAATGTTCTGTACGATACTGTCATCGGTGGGTTCTTCGGATGTGAGGAGAGCGCTATCGATGGCAACATAATCTTTCCACATTGCTGGTGCCGCTAAAGAATCTGAATTTAAATTTCGTGACCACAAAGATAAAGGGACATAATCTTCTTCATCAAATTCATGTTCTGATATTTGATTAGGTAAATCGTCGTGTCTTTCAATGAATCCTGCATGTCTGAAGCAGTTGTGAATAGTACTTTGTGACGTTTTATTCCAGGCATCATTAACCACCAGAATTGCATCTAGCATCGTTATTTTTGTAGAAGGGTTGTTGTCATTAGCAGCAAGACTATTAATCATTTTGAGCACAAGGTTTTTTCTAAAATTCGTTTTGAGTGCTCGTATTATTTCCTGATCTATTGGTTGTAGTACTGATGCTGTATTCGGCGGAAGGAAAGCAAGTGTTATAGACTTTAAATCAGTAACATTTGGATGTGCCGGGCAATTATCAAGCAGCAATAAAATCTTTTTCTTCACCAGATCACGATCCCAATCTCGAAGCCCTTTTTCAAAAAGTTCTGATGTCAACCACGCTTTACGATTGTTAGCATATTCGACAGGTAATGATTTGACCCCTTTAAACCATCTGGGTTTTTGTGACTTTCCAATAATGAGCAATTTCTATTTTTTTGTGCCACTCATATTAGCTGCTACCATGACAGTTATTCTAGCTTTCGATAACCAGACTATATATTTATGCAGCCTTGCAGATGTTTTCTTTCACCAAAATTAAAGGATGGCATCTTTAAATACAATCCTTCTTTTTTCAAATGGCGTTTTGTTTGCTCAAATATCATTTTTTTCGCAGAGATATCGTATAACCTCAAATATGGGCAAAAATGGTGTTTTTTGCACTTTTAGGTTAGGATATCTCGAAAACCAGAGCTGATAGAGCAATTCTGAGGCCAGATTTGGATTCAGCGCATCATAAACCTTCGGAAATATATAGTCTGGTTTCTGGGTCTGAATGTTGGTTAAATTTTGTCGGCCTAGTTCCATTAAACACGAAAGATACGATTATCGTAAAAACTCAAACTAATAAATTAATTTTAGTTATCAATCCGAATTTTGCATGGACAGAGAAGCAGATATTAGTTTAAATTATTTCGGATACTTTTCCTTGTAGACTAGTGTAATTTGCCTCCGCTACAATTCTCACCTATAAATTTTAATTGCATTAATTTGTAAAACAGTCCAGTTTCATCAGCATTAAATATCTCATCATTAAAAAACTGTCCTCGTAGATTCGGCCACACAGTTGTTAACCATTTTGTTGTTGCACTTTGATCCACAAACGAAGATTCGCCGACGATTTTTCCCGCCACAATGTTATGTGGAACTTTAAAACGACTGATCCAGCTTGCAGAACAGTAGGTATTCTTTTGTTTCGTTAAACCACTGAATTAATGCTTCATCAACATTTTTTTGTCGCGATTTTCGAAGCCTCTTCATGTTTCAAAACATTTGAATTGAACGATTGCGGTTCTTGTTTTGAAAATCATTGAGATTGTCGAATGACCAATGCGAGGGATGAATTCGATTCTCCATTTTCTATTCTGCATATTATTGCACCTTCCTTCTCAATCGTAAATGCTTTACGGCGTTGAAATGACATTTTTTTCACAGTATAAACACAAACGCCAAACGAAACATAACAGATTCAAAACAAAAACAAGCCACGTGCCGAACGTCGTCGGGAATCAACGAACATTACCGACGGTGTAAACATGATATGGACTTTGTAATCTAAAGTACTGTGTCGGTCATTATAACCGGACACACTTTATTAAAAATGGGTCATAATAACCGCCATGTCACTATAAGAGAAGTCATTACACTGTGCGACAGTGAAATTATACTTTTATGGAGACCTAGTTCAACTTGTAGGTATAGTAAAACTAAGAGAAATGGTATAGGAGAAATTTCCAATACACCCCCAAAATCTCTTTTTATGGCCATAAAACCGATCGGGGTGTATTGGAAATTTCTCCTATACCATTTTTTTTAGTTTTTCTATAGGCACAAGTTATGCTAGGTCTCCATAAAAGTATATTTAATTTTTTGTTTTTGTCACACAGTGTTATAACCGACTTTTTTTACAAAGAATGAAAACAAAAGTTCGTAGTGTAGTTACGTCATAATAGGCGGTTGGTCAATATAAGCGGAGTCATAATAAACGGATTCTACTGTACATACATACAAACAGTTAAAACTTGGTAATTCGTCGCGCTGCTATTATTTTGAATTGAATTATTTTGAACATAGGTGTACCTATACAATTTCTGCAAATCTAGAATTTTTATAAAAACAAGCAAAAATTATTTATTTAATTTTAGAACTGGACGATGGTGCATACAATCCGCTCTGGGCAAGTCGTGGCTTCACTCAAACATTTCACTTTTGGAAGGAAAATCGACGCCAACAGTCCACGCCGCTCAATGCATTCCTTACCTATGTGACACTGCCCTGGTGGAGCATTGCTAAAGGTAGACGCATTACATACACATTAATATTTCTAAAAAGAAAAGTTAACTAATAATTTTTTATTACTTTGCAGATCTGCTGGATCATCGTGAAACGCCTATATTAACATTTTAGTATTAAATTTAATTATTTTATTTCGTTTGCTTTCATTTGTTTTTTATTTTTATGTTCATTCTTCGGTTTCCTTTTTATTGTATTAATTTATACAAATGTACACTCAATTTTAAGTCTTTCTACTTGTAATTTAATCCAGTTTACTTAATTACCAGCGAGTTTTTAATTAATGGCGCTAAAATATCGTGAAATATTGTGATCTTTTATTTGTATTATAGTATAGTAGTTTTTAATTTTTTGTATGCGTTTGACTGTAAAGTCAGTCAAATGTGTTTTTATTTGTATTTTAAAAACATTAAAAAAACCATTTATTTTATTAATATCGGGTGTTTTTTTCGCTACATGAGAACTATCTGTATCGATAACTATAGCAAACTGTATGAGAACTATCGATACCAGCTGAGAATGGCAATCTGTGTTGTCATTTCTGTTCAGTGCGGTTTGCCAAATCATCATAAATCGTTTAACGCCAGAACAACGCTTCCAAACGTAATTATCCCCCATACATATATGAGGAATGCTGCTGAAGTGACATTGCTTGGTCAGATATAAATCCAGGTCGTTCCGGTTACTTAGTGCCGACTCTCGTGGGAACGGCATACTCAGTTCTTATTTCGTTTGAAATGAGGGTGAATGGCGAACGAACTTTTGTTTCATCAACTAAACATGACGGTGCAACTTGCCACATACGAGGTGTATTCCAAAAATAAGGTGAATTTTCACTTTTCTCAAAAAAATATGTATTTATTCATCAATTTCTATTTTATCTCCCTCAAAGTAGTCCCCCTTAGATATACTTGTGCCTCGAAGTAGTTCTGATAGGCACTTTTTGGTATGTCCTTGAGCTCTCTCAGGGATTCGGTTTTTATATCAATTGTCTCAATCTTGGGAACAGGAAATAGTGGAAATAGAAATGGGACGTCAAATTTAGTGAATACGGTGGCTGAGGCATGATAACGGGGTTATTTTTGGCCAAATAATCTCTCACAAGCCAAGATGAGTGAGCAGGTGGATTATGATGATGTAAAAGCCATACATTTTTTTCACAATTACAGTCGTTTTTTCCTATTTCTTCACGCAAACGGCGCATAACTTCAAGGTAATACTCCTTATTTACCGTACGACCTTGTGGTAATATGGTAAGAACTCCTGATGCACTACGCCATGGTAATCGAAGAAAACACTGAGCAAAACGTTGACATTCGATCGAACTTGGCGCGCTTTTTTTTGGTCTTGGCTCTCCTGGACTCTTCCATTGGGACGATTCGGCTTTTGGTTTCGAGTTTATAACCATATACCCATGATTCGTCACCAGTTATGACCCTTTTAAGCAAATCTGGGCCATCGTCGACGCCAGTCAACAACGTTGCTCTTGGTCAAAAGTCAGCAATTTCGGAACGAACTTCGCTGCCACACGCTTCATACCCAAAATTTTCCATTTTCGAAAAGATTGCATGGCATGAGCCAACCGATATGCCGACATCCTCGGCTGTTGATGTGCTGGCGCGTCCGAGCGACGTCATTCACACCTTCTCGAACTTCTGCTCGTACTTTTTTAAACATTTTTTTTACTCAGAGTGCTCTCACCGTATGACCTTTAACATTTCAAGTGTTCTTGAGCACTTAATTCCATTTTTTACACAAAATTTGATGCAACTTCTTTGATCCATTTTTTCGATACAAGAAAATCGCCGAACACACAAAGCACTTGTCTTATTTATGCCTCTCACAAACAAACTAAACATGCGATATTGCGAAAATCATGAACATATTTGAGATGAGTTTGCCAACATAAAAAAAAATAATAATCGAAAGTCGAATGTACGTAGCCCGCGAAATTCCAAAATTCACCTTATTTTTTGAACACACCTCGTAGCGCGCTTAACAATCGATTTATTGCAATAATCACGACACATTAACGCCATATGGCCAGATTTATTAGAAAAAGTAGTCAAAGTTGAGCTGAACGAATGGACGATGTAACTCGTAGCCGCGGTGGACATATGCCGGATATCATATTGAAAAAATTAATACCATGAAATTATCTACCAGATTATAAAATTATAAAAAAAAAAAAAACATTCCAACGATATTTCAGTTTTATATTATCATTTTAAGTTCTCTAGCTGTTAAAAAAACACCCGTTTTCAAACAAAAACACATCATTACAAACGTAGCTAACTGAACAAAAAACTAAAGGAGCAAACTGTTATTGATTCCTACACGAAAACACTATACAAACGAATACTAAAAAACCATTACGAAATCCATACGTACATACGTTATTAAAAAATGTTAGCCAAAACAAGCACTAGCGTGTCCAAATTTTGATAAGGTTCTCATTTCGCTCTCATTCACCAAGAACTTCATTAGCTTTTACAAATACTTCGATTGAGAATCATAGGTGAAAGCTGCGAATTGGCATTTGTGTGTATTAAATTAAAAAACAAAGTCTAGGATTTATTAAAATAGCACGTGTATACAAAAACAAAAACAAAAAACAAAATTATCTTTAACTGCATTAGCATATATTTGGCAGCTAAGAAAGTAGTTCGTAATCGTGTGTTATATTGTATGGCATATTTGCAAGAGTAGGCGCGTTAATCAATGCATAATAAATATGTATTCATTCACAAATTTAGAATCTAACTAAAAAATAATAAAATGTAATTAAAAGATTGTCATATACGAATTATACATACATACAAATTAAAAACTAAATAAAGTCAAACTTATTAAAAATCGTACGAAGTAGTTGATTTATTTTGACAAAAAATTAGATTAAATTGGAATATTTATAAAATAAAATATTAAATTATATAAGGGGATATGTCTCCCCCATAATTTTAGATTTTTTTTATTTAAACTTAAGTTTGTATTGTGTCTATACTCATAATTCATAGAAGATCCTTTAGAAATATTTAAATTCATTAAAAAATGGCATTGAATTAAGTATTAAAGGTATATTTTCTGTTAACATTTTATAGATTTAGATGAGTTGGATTGCTGGTTTCTATTTTAACCTTAAAAAGACACGCAATGGTGAAGACGATCTCGGTATTTGCTGATAACATTTTTTATTTCCTCTTTTATTAAAGGGATTTTTAAGTCCCGATGAATTTGGGCATTCGCCACGTACCACGTAGCGTTTACCAAGGTGCGTAGGGTATTGGACCGGAAATGTTCCAGAATTTCCAAACTTGAATTTGATGCTATCAAATCCATAAGTCCAGACTGGTTTGAGCCCACATTTGTAAAGGATAGGCTTGTTGTCCTTTGGCGGGACTTACGCCAATACATGTTTCGAAATATTAATCCTAGAACTTTCCTTTTGGAACATTCAACACAAATTTTTAGTGAATGCTCATTTCGGTAACTGTAACACGAACGACAAAACGGTAAAGCGTAAAATGCTGCCACCAAAAGCAAGTAAGAGAGCAAAAGCAGTTATTAAAGGAGATCCTGCGAAATAAAAAAGCCTCCCTGAATCAGCTCTGTAACGAGGCGGGCAAAAGCCCGCGGGCTAGCGAATACAGAGTAGTGATATTCCCGAACTAGCTAAATAATATTGTTCGGACCCTGTTTCCTCACCGTAAAAGAGACAACATGATATATATTCCAGCATCTCAGAATGGCATTGTTGGGATAATAGCTAAACTTCCGGTCCCGATGGTATTCCAAACATAGCGTTAAACAGACTATTCTGGAGAACCCAAAAATATTCGCAATTGTGCCTTGGACAAGGAATGTTCCCGAATCTCTGGCAGAGGCAGACTTGTGCTGCTCCCAAAGCCAAGGAAGCCACGAAGTATACCTGCATTCTAGCATCCTTTGTGTATCCTTAACACCATAGGCAAAGTTTTGGAACGGCTTATAAGTCATAGAATACAACCGTATACCAAATACGAAGAGAGACTATCTCCGTGCCAAAAGTCTTTCGAAACATAAAGCCTACTACCGTACCATATGAGGCCTTCTACAAACTGTGCGTTCTAAGGGTGGTAAGCCCACACAAAACCAGTTCGGACAATGCTGTAATGGTGGTCACAGGCTTACCGCCTATTCATATAATGGCGGAACCTGTGAGAATATACAAGCAAAAAGATGAGTGCAACACTAACGTAGCAGGAATTATAGTGAAAGGGAAGGCTACATCCTTACCAAAATGGCAGAAGCGTTGGGAAAACTCAACAAAAGGAAGATGGACTTATGGTATATGCTAATCCCTTCGAGTTAGGGCGACCGTAAATCCCAGCTAACGCAATTATTGACAGGTCATGGATGCTACCTGAAGTACCTGCATCACTTTAGGCTACGTTAGCCGCATTTATGCCCAGTATGGGATGAAGATACAAGGCATGGGTATTTTATGTGCCTACAATTTATGTTCGCCACCAGCCTTACTATTAGAAGATCCGATAGGACCTTAAAAGTTGGTCGCCATCATGATGACTTCAAAGCATGCGTGAAAAAAGATTTTGTCAATAATCAACGATATGTAACACACATTAAAGCACACAGAAGTGAGTGAAGCATTCACCTACGAGGTCAGCTATAGCTCAATAGACGGTACTAGGCAAGGAAACGTATCCTTGAAGTCGACAAGAGGCATGTTTGGTGGGAGGGGCGGATAGGCTCAGCTGGGGTGGTTTCTGAAAATAAATAAAACAGTAGGGAGATTAAAGTTCATGCAGCTTTTAATTAATCCGAATGACTTTTGCTATATGTATGTATGTACATATATGGAAATATTTTGAATGAATGAATGAACGAATCAACGAATTTCAAATTATATTCAGAAAAATCTAAATTCTGAGATACTCTCTTATTTTTAAACAATTTGTTTTTCCTCTCAAATAGGAACCATAAAGCCTGCTAAGAACGAACATTTTTACTATTACAAGGGTTGCTATTTATGTTTCTGACCTTGGGTACTTCTAGTGTTGTCAGGCGGCATCTGACGCTTGCATTGGAAAATTTTCCATATTTTTCCATAAACGCGCCAGAACGTTTCGATGTGTAATCTATAATATATTACAGTAAACTTTAAAAATATATCTCAGCAAACAATGGAATTAAACCGTGAACATTCTCTTGCGATTATTTTTCATAATCTTCGCCATGGATTAACAAGACATGAATCCATCGATGGAATAAACTCATTATTCGAGGAGCAAGTATCATCTTTTAGTTGAACTCGTATGAGTTGAATTTGCATCACAATTCTAAGCCTAGGTTCTTTTCTGGTTTAAATTGCAAAACTCTCTCTAAGGTAATTTTCCGAAACGCATATACATAATACATAAATCTGTGGATGTTGGACAACATAACTTAAATCGACCACCTTTCTACTAACAGACATTAAAATTCTGAGTTTTAATGAAATATTCGAATTAGTAAACATTACTAGCAGTTCGACATAATGCAGAGTTTTGACTCTTTATTGGCCTTTTTATATGAAAATATTGTTCAGCCTACCATAAAAACCATATATGTAAATCAAATTTTCGATAAAAGATAAGATCTAAAAAACAGCAAAAACAAGTTTAGCCACATTACAGTAGCACAATATAACAAAAAATGGGATACTGCATATAAGGAATTTTTCTGAAATTTCTGACTAAAAAGTTTTAAATCTTGATGAACATTTTTTTGTGAGTTTTTTACAAAATTTGAAACTTTGTGTTATATGTTTTTCGTATAAACTACATGTTTCTAAAAAAAAATTAAATTAAAAAAATTTGCAAAAATGCAAAACTTTACAATATGTCGAGCTGCTATTACTGTGAAGACAAGTGTACAAATGCATGTAAGTACCGTTAGAAAAAAGTGAAACTAATATGACAATTTTTTTTAACAAACTCCTATCTAAAAACTTCTAAAGTCAGGTTGGTTTTTCAAAAATCCACTGCTGATTTTCTCAACCTTCGTGCGGAAGCAGACGCTGGGGAAGGTTTTTGGGATTGATGCTTATTTGAAGGCGGAATCTTATCGCCTTACCGATGCTGTTTACGACCTTGCAGTTTTTTAATTAAAGGAGAGTAGAGTCCACTTCACACCTCGACTATGGTCTGATACAACAGTCGCTGCACGTCCTGGAACTGCTTATTTGATATTTCTAACTTATTTGCAGCTATAATCTAGAGGCCTTTCAGCCGCACGGTAGTCTGCAGCTTAACTTCCACAGAAAATATTTCCGTGATGTTGGAGCCACTTTGGCGCTCTAGCAAATAATAATAATTATAATAATAAAATGAGTGTTTTAAGTCCCTGAAATATCGTATAGGTAGATGTTTAAGAATACGCGCGACCGCTACTGTTACAAACGACCGCACACCTGCTTGTAGGTTACACAATTTTCAAAACATCACAAACCATTGTGACGAAATTAAGAGAAAAAAAAATAAAAAGATGAACATTTCTCAAACTCCAAAAGCTTTAAACTTGTGCTCTAAATGTAACATACGGTCTGAATAGTCCCGTGCCTAATAAAGAAAACATGAACGTAATTTCCATCAAGAAAATCGCAAACATTCCCGCGCCGCTCTTATATTTCAATACACCACTTTTACAAAACGATTTATCTTTTGACTCAAAATGAGCCTCAGTTTCAACGATAACCTCTTTATTCGAGCGAAATTTCTTACCATTTTTTTTAGGTCTGTGAATAGCCGGTAATCGCTGGGAGCCAAATCTGGTGAATACGGTGGATGTGGGACCAATTCGAACTGAAATAGTTTTGCCATTGCTCAGAATCATCAAAACGTTCTTGTTTTTGGTCAACAGTGAGCAAACGCGGCACCCACTTAGAACAGAACTTTCTCATATTCAGATCCTCAAGCAATAAAAATCCTACTCGTTCTTTTGATATCTTTACGATGTCAGCTAATTTCACTTTTCGATCATTCAAAACGAGTTTGTGGATTTTTTTGATATTTTCTGGTGTTACTGCCTCATTTGGACGTTGGACAGCGTTGTGCATCATCGGTATCCCTACGACCACGTTTGAAGTCAGCAAACCATAGTTTTATTTTTGTCTCTCATGGAACTGAGTTCTCATAACACTTTTCAAGCCATTACTTCCCTTGAACGGTATTTTTCCCCATCAAGAAGCTGTTTCAAATTAAAAAATGAAGTTATTTTTGATTCATTGTTTGGATAATAACAAAAGTAGCGACACTCTTAGCACAATAACACACGAACTAATAATTAGAATATCATGAAATTTCAACAGCTGTCTTTTTAAGTTTAGTACTAACCGAAATATAGGAGAACGCAATAAAATTAGTGCCATCTATGTCCCGAATCTAACGACTTTTCCGTCCATGTGTTATATTGGTAAACAAAAATTATATAATATATTTTTTCAAGGGACTATAACTGTTATGATTTATTTCCAAAGGGGTAATAAATCATTGATATTTGTTCACCGATATGTTTTCAGTCAAGAAAAAAAAGTTAAAATTTTACCCTTATTTTTTGGATAAAAAATTAGAGTTAAAATTTCATTTAAAAATATAAGTTAAAAAAACGAAGTAAAACCAGTCGATGTTAGCCCAAAAGGAGATTGTAACAGTAGAGTAGTGAAAAAAAGTAATTCCTGGCTCTTTTGAAAAAGTCAAACAAATTTATAGCATTAACATTTCTTTGTTAAAAACATGACATTTCTTTTTTGTTTTAAGGAAATAAAATGTGATCGTTTTGATTTTATAGTACGTTATAGTTGGCGTCAATACTATACAAAAACAAAAAGTCCTTTTTTAAAAGTCCGCCATTTTGTATTTTTCAAAAAAAATTGTCACACCTACCAGAATGACAAGCCTGCAGAATAATAATCAGTTTAACTTTTTCGTTTCAGATGTCCTGAAGAGCCAAAATCCTGTTGACAAGCCACCTACCTACCTTTTTTTAAGACGCTTACTTTGGTGCCAGCCTATTACAAAAAAATATGTAAAAAAAATTGTTTTTGTATACTATTTGATGCCAATAATAACATACTGTAAAATCAAAACGATCGCATTTTATTTTCTTAAAAAAAATCCTAAAAAATATCTATAATAAAATAAAATGAGTATTTGATCAGACTACATGCTTAAATATGTTAAATAGACTAATTTATTGAATTGAAATTTCGAAAAGAACTAATATTACATTCTCGATCGCTGATTTTTTCCCCAATTAAAATATGTACAATACGGAAACTAGCCCAATTACTTGTTGTTGTTGTAGTATCAGTATACTTACTGATCGCTATATTTACACGTTTCATAGTAGAATGCACACAAAAATATATGTACATATAAATGTACTTCTTTAACCCATAAACATTTTTATGTTCAATATTTTTTCAATAGGGATTTGCTCGCTTATAAACCTTGTGACAGGCTTATCAGTATTCAGTTTGATCCCAAGGGTCACACATATTCATGCATGTGTGAATGTATATGTGAATGTATGTTTTCAACATTTCTTTACAGTCTATAGCATAATCAATTTTTGCTTAGATTGTTGCAAAGTTTTTATTCGATTAAAAATAACTCAAACACTAAAATAATATTAGTGATTAGCTTTAAATATATGATTACTTCAACCAAAATGGTTTATGCAAGTGAACTTAAAAAAAGGAAATACGCTTAACTCAGTACACCATTTCAAAGGATTGCGATTCGTAGAAACCACTTGAATTTTTTTCGCAATGCAGTGTCCACAATTCCCAAGGTTTAACCAAAGAGCAGCTGTACTGCATTTTCTATTTTTTTCCAGTAGCATCTTCACGATAGGAACCCATATCTACGGGCATACGTACGTTCCAATAAATTATGTTATCAGTATTTCACATACAAGTAGACATATGTACATATGTATGTATGCATGTGCAGATCTATGCTCGCATACATTTGCGCTGACTTTTCATATGCCTATACATTCATGCAAACGTACATAGAGCCAGCCTGCTTCCAGTCCCACTTGACAGATCGTCTTTGCTCGAGCTCATCTTCAAGGCATTCAGTCTGAGCGCGTACACCGAATCGTACAGAAGCATTCAATCTAAGCTTCATACGTACATAGTCGTAATTGTATTACGCGTTAGCGTGACCAACGCTGCTGACATTCAAAGTGTGTAGATGAGTTGACAGTGTAATTTCGAGTCTCAAGTGTGCTTGGTGCAAGTAGTGTGAAATCTTTGTGCAAATACCTATGCTATTGTAACAATTAACTTAGAGCTCATCAAGAAAAACGAATAAAACTAAGCTAATCACAGCGTGACAGCATACATACACACCCACATACATGCATATGCAAAATCAGATTGTGTGGGGAAAATAACAAATGAAAATGCAGTGCCATTTAAGCAACAAGTGCGTCTTGACAATTTTACTGCTCTGTTTAGTGGCATTTCAATTGGCGGCCTGTTGTACGCGTGTACCAACACACCTGCCTCACGGGAGACGTTCACGCGGCGACAATGGATACAAATTAATAGTTGCTGAGGGCCCTAATGGCTATGTGCCGGGCGAGACATATAACGGTAAATGTTCACCAGATCAAAAAATTTATTAAATATTTATCAACGGAGTAGTATATATTATGATACCGCATTAGAAATATATGGCGTTTTGTATCTACAGGAACTTTCGGTGTTTGTTGTTGTTGTAGCAGCTTGCTAAACCCTTTCAGTGCGTTGTATATTATTATATCATCTAACGGTAAACACATTAAACTTGCTGTTTCGACAGGTTGAGTCCAGATAGAGAGGGGTTTAGATGAGTGGGTTTGATGTGGTGAAAGGTGGTTAGTTTCGTACGAGGTGCCTTCACTCGCTGGACATATGTTTAGTATGTCAGGGTTAATTCTGGATAGGCAAGAGTTTAGCCTCCTACAGTATCCAGAACGTAATAGTGCCAAGGTTACGCCGGTCTCTCGTGGTAGCTGAAGCTTTTTAACTGCTGTGGGTGATGGTTGGGCTCCGATTACGGCATTCGGGCAACCCCCGAGGTGGTAAATATCTTCTGATGAATGTCGTTAAGTGTATGTCCAAACACTGCCCGGTCCAGTAGCTGTAGGCTAGTTTTGTCCAGGATATCGTCGGAAGGAACTCTCGGTAAAGAGTGACAGTAAAAATAAGTATGTTGTTGTAACAGCATACAAAATTTCCCATGAATTTATGATCAAAATGATTTGTTGTTTTTTTCACTTTTCCATATAATGCACTTCTCATTGCACGCTTTTATTTAGTTTAAGAAACCCTGCAGGTAACAATTAATAAATGAATTCATATTTACTACTTACAACTAAAATACTGGATGTGTTGATACACTTTTACATTGTCTTACTTATATAGAAATTAAGCAACTTATCTACCACTACAAACGGACAGGTGCTGTTTCATTTGAGTTGCAGTGGGCGCGAAAATTTCACATATTCGACAGGTGTAGTCCCAGTGAAACGAATCTTTACGATGTTTTTGTAATTCTGCCACTGAGTCGAAGAATCGGTTGCATAAGCCACAAATTATCGGATACTGATGTTCATGCCAGTCTAAATCTACCGCATTAGCGCACAATTGGCCGCATGTCTCGCATTGCAGCAAATGCTTGTTACGCAGATGATACTCCAAACTGGCAGCATTTTCAAATTTACAGCCACATTCTACGCATTTGAATATGGTGCACACTTTGGTATGTATTAGCTGTGTTGTGCGATCGGTAAAGATTGTTTGGCAGTAGGGGCAAGAGGATTGCATGCGAATATGTTTTTGTCGATGAGAAAAGTATTTACGTTGGGAAAGAAAATATCGTGGACACTCTTCACAGTAGATAATGCGCCGTGCAGTCTTTGGCAGGAAGCTGAAGAGATTCAAATGATAGATCACATTTAATGCAGATTTCTTCTCAATAAACCACTTGTGATAGGTGTCCATGTACCACATAGAAACCAGATTAACAATGCGCTTTGTCTGCGTAATCGATAGCTCCAGTCTATAGTGCTCGTTTAAGCGATGCATTAATCTACTGAAATCCAGTTCCAATTTTTCATAGCTTTTAATTCCTTTACCAAATTTCCAGAGGTACTTAAAGTCAGCGTATATTTTTGCAAACATACTTGCCTTTGCACGCATTGCTTCCAAGTGTTCCAATTTCAATCCGTCTTCCGCGTTGGGATGAGCAATGATTTTTAACTAAGAGAAAGAAGAAATGGTGAGAAAAGTTGCAGTTTTAAATAAATAATATGACAAATATATGTATGTTTGGTTAAAGACAGTCT
This sequence comes from Anastrepha fraterculus, assembly GCA_037575425.1. NCBI lineage: Eukaryota > Metazoa > Arthropoda > Insecta > Diptera > Tephritidae > Anastrepha > Anastrepha fraterculus. The sequence continues at coordinate 52,446 of JAYXIM010007210.1, read as the reverse complement.
GACAGACTAATTTTTCTGTAAAATTACTTACGAGAAAAGATGTTGCTAAAATTTTTCACGGGAACTAATCTGTATTGAGCATTTATTGTACAGTGAACCAAAAAGAAACTGGGACACCAAAATTCAAATTTATATACACTTGCCAAAAAAAGTATCCGTGCACAAAGAAATTAAAGCAACATATTAAGAAATCCATTACATTACTTTGGAGTTATTTTAAAGTTTTTCTGTACAAAAAATAGCGATGTCCCTCAAAACTAACGAAATTAGTTTTGGCGAGAAAAAAATTATCTTGAAACTTAGAAACGAAGGCAAATCTTTCCACGAAATTGGGCAAATCATAGGAAGAAGTCACTCTAGTCACTCGAAATTGGGCAAATCATAGGAAGAAGTCATATAGCGTTTGCTTTTTCAACCACCTATTTTTTTGAGAGTGGGAACACAAATGACATGTTAAATGTGTTCATAATTTACTTAAAGGTTTGACATTTATGAAATGGGACGCTATACGCTTGAACAAAATTGGGAAATATTGAACACCTATTTCCAAAGTGGTGAGTCTTCTTCTTCTTTCACATCGGTGGCTACGTCAATAAGCAAAAGTGTCGGATTTGGGGCTCAGAAATCTACTTTTTTCTGATTTTCACATCGGTGGCTACGTCAATAAGCAAAAGTGTCGGATTTGGGGCTCAGAAAATCCACACGTTACTGTAGAGAAGCAAATGCATCCACAACGAGTCACTGTTTGGTGCGGTTTTTGGTCTGGCGGCATCATCGGACCATTTTTTTCGAATATGAGCGAGGAGCCGCGGTTACAGTAAATGGTGAGCGTTACCGTGATATGCTCAACGAGTTGTTTCCAAAAATTGAAGAGGATGACATGCACGACATTTGGTATCAACAGGACGGTGCAACTTGTCACACTGCCAAAGTTACGCTCGAACTTTTGGCTACCGTTTTTGAAAACCGAATAATCAGCCGAAATTCCGATATCAATTGGCCGCGTCGGAGCTGTGATTTAAGCCCGTTGGACTAGTTTTTGTGGGGAAACGTTAAGGACAAATGCTATACGAACCATCCAGAGACGATTGATGCTTTAAAACACGAAATCGAAGTTGCCATTCATGAAATTGGAGCCCAAACAATCGAAAATGTGCTTAAAAATTGGGTTAATCGAATGGCCTACTGTAAAGCCAGTCGTGGCAGTCATTTGAACGATATTATTTTGCATTCATAAATGACAATGTTCAATCTTCAAAATAAAAAAAAAAGTTTGAAAAAATACTGAATTAATTTTTTTTTATAGCCGATTCAAAAAGCAAATTTTACATGGCCCACCCTGTATATGTATGGGGAATGTTTTTCTTGTTTATTTGCGGTCACAGTATTCTACCTGTTACGCATGTACCTTCATCTCTTTATGACATATTGGCCTCTTGGATAATTTTGTTTTTGTTTATTAGTTTGCACGTGGCCAAAGTACCAATGGAACTTTTATCATTGAGCAGTTGAATATTAGTTCATGAATTTTCCTTTATTTCCATATTTTCATTACTCCCCCATTTTATGTTTGAGTTGTAAAATTAAGTTATTGTTTATTTATGTGGGAAAATATTGCGTGTGGAACGGACTTATAAAACTGACAATCCCTTACAAAAGGTCGCATTTAAGAAGGGCGAAGAAAGTGGAAAAATTAAATACCTTTTTTGGTAAAAATTACTTTAATTTTAAATAAATATAGTCCCAGAATTATATTTTATGAATTAATTTTTTAGTCAAAACTGACCGCGAAGTTTCGCCAATATGGCGCTATTGTGTTACCTAAGCATTATGACCCTAAGCAATACTTTCATAGAGGAAATGGATTTATTATAAATTTAGTTGACTAAAAACAAACTTTGAACATACTCATGCCTTATTTTACTATGCTCTGCCCATGTAAGTTTGGAGTCTTGACCGCCAAACCATGATTATTCTTATATTCTAAGTACTCTTATATTCCTAATCGTATTTATTAAAATTAATTATTACATCGGCGGTGACCGCCGTAGCCGAATGGGTTGGTGCGTGACTACCGATCGGAAGTGCAACAGACATGGTGTATTTCTGCCATGAAAAAGCTCTTCATAAAAAACCATATGCCGTTCAGAGGCTGTGAGTAATTACATATTACAGAATGAACTTGTTAATAAGTTATATATTTTTAAAACAATCTAGTGAGTACTTCCGCAACCTATATTTGAAAGGCATCGGGCTCAGATTGTGAAAATGTCCATCTTTAACGCTCATTGCCCCATCTATGATATCCTGATTTAAGCGGTATGTCAGGATGTACTCCATATCGTGGTCCATATTGGTCCTGGACGTACCCAGTAAGTTCTTGCTCATAAGCACATTCTTCTGAAAGTGAAATTTTTTTCCTACATATTTTACTTTTCCTCCACTTTTACTCTAAATTTCTAGAGTTAGCAACCCAGTGTCTTGCCGAGTTGTCAAGAAGAAACGAGAAAGCTGCTTACTAAGCAAACCTTTTATTATTGAATCATGAATTACAAGGATATGCTAGTTTATAGTTTATTTACCTCATTCCGTATATTTCGTAAATATATATATATATGTATATAATTGGCGCTATCACTCTTTAATGGATGTTTGAGCGAGCTCCTCGTCCCACAAAATGGAGAGACCAACAGTTTTAAGATGTCTCCGAACGGCAAGTGGTTTTTATGAGAAGTCTTTTCATGGCAGAAATACACTCGGAGGTTTGCCATTGCCTACCGAAGGGCGACCGCTATTAGAAAAAACATTGTCCATTATTTGATATTCACGCACGTAGGTCTGAACCTGTGCATTACCTAATGGTAATCAAGCACTATCTTATTCGGCCAAGGCGGCCGCCAAATTTGCTTAGCTGTTTTTATTAAGATGAGTTTGTATCGGCATGTAAATATAATTTACCAGAGTATATATTTTACAAATACTAAAATTTGTTGGAATTGAGCTCAGAGAAATACTCAGAAAACATGCACAGTGCACAATAGATCTTTTAGGTCGCAGTGCTAAGTCCTTTCATAATAACAATTGTATCGTCTTTTCGCAATTTTATCGCAACCTCACCCTAATCCTTTATTTTTAAGTCATGCTTTGTAGTAGAAGTTATGATCAGGTACGCGTATATTTGCAACAATTGTTACAAACTAACATGTTTCAGTGTTTTCATAGCTAAAAATCTGCAAAGAATGGAATATTAGGAAGGAGAAATTACATTTCACTTTGGCGAAAGTTGTGCAAATTTTTAGGTTACGAACTTTCCAGTAAAAAATAACTGTTGACAATCTTATACTCAAAAATTTTTTTTTATTTTTTGTGCGCCTTCGACAATTGAAAGATTTCCAAGTTTTTTGTACATTTTTTTTTGATACTTTTCTCTTGAGAGTGAATGCTGACAAATTAAACACTGCTACCACACCTTGGTCTTTCATGTTTTCTATGATTTCTTCGTCCGGCACATCGTTCAAACATGGTGCATAAATTGTACCTTTAGAGAAGTTTAGATTTTCTTGAAAGTTAACCTTCGCATCACATATTCCATTCAATCGCTTGACAGCTAAAAATTTGTTTGCACTCGAGGGAGTTTTCACTAGCAGAAGTATATTTCCGTCGCGCAATTCGGTGATAGAAATTATTTCTTTGCTTATTATCTCAATTGCTTTGTGTACAGCAAAACATGAGTACTTAGACAGTGGCTTAGCGGCATCAGCAGCAGAAATAGTGATAAATTTGGGGTTATCTTGAAGTCGGGAAGTCGAGAGCTTTGTATGTGGTTTTTTTCCTTTTCGGTTTGGGGCTGGAGGAGAGCAAAGCAAACCTGTTATCCCCCAAGTTAGGTGGCCCAGGGGCCATTGTAGTTCTTACTTTGTACCAGAACACTTGCAATGAACGTAGAACTTGGCACGTAAAAATTACACTTGAACGAGAGTTATTTCAGATTGACACACACGTGACCGCACTGTTTTTTGTTTTTTTATTTTTTATTTAATTTTATTCAATTTCAAAAATTTCAAAAACAAATTAGATTAATAAATCTAGAATGTTCTCTCTATGCCTACTCAAAGTGAATTGATCAGAAATTTAATTACTGCCTAATTCTTAAAGAAAAAGAACGCGAACAGAACTAATGACTTCATACATGTAGATATTAGTGGGTAATGAGCTTAAACAAAATTTTTGTATTAATGATGGTAACTATAATTGTTTATACTTACTCCAATCGACCGAAGCAGCAGAGAGTTTAACTTTTCTTCGTCAAACTGTAAATATGTATAATCTTTTAAGCAGCGTTTGCAAACATTACCACGAATTTTACTTACACCGTTAGAGAGCATGCTTTCATCTGACAAACTGTTTTCCTCGACCAGCAGTGACTAAAACAAGATTAATAGATGTACTTAAATACGTTTTTAAATAGAACTCGAAAGGATTTACCTTTTGTATATCAACGTTCAATGGAGCCGTAATATTAAAACTATTTTGCTACAAATAGAAAGAAATAAAAATTATTTTCGGCAGTATAGTAATCGATATCAAATAGTACCATTAGTGAATCTAATAATTTATTTTCATCGGCAATTGTTTCTAATTTCAACTGATTTAGCGTATCTTCTGGCGTATAGTCAATAACATTTATAGACGTCGTAGGTGGTCCGCTTGTGCTATCGGCGCCAGCGTGGGGCATGCTCATATATGTATCCATTTTACATATATCGTTTACATCTTGCCTTATAAAAACAGACTCGAAATTATTGACTTCTTTTATTTGTGTTTGGTCTCCGGCAATTGATGCATTACCGTTACATAGTATATTTTCAGTATTCAAAGTTTGTTCTGCTGGCGCAATGATATCAACGCTCAATATTTCTAATCCCATTTTTTTGCCGGAATTGCTTGCTGTGGTATCAGTTTTGGCAATGCCAACTTCAGTTTTCCGTTTCTTTGATTTATTTTCTTTTTTCTTCGCCAGTGATAATCGCTTCATTAGTTTGAGTTGAATAGAACTTTTGAAGTCATTATTTTCATTTGAGTGTGTAACATTTGCAGAACTGATTTGTGTAGATACGGATGTACAGTTTTCATTCATATTTAGTCTTCCACACGGCCGTAATGGGCTTCCTCTTTCTGGCATACGATTTACATGTTTTTGTTTTGGTGTTGACTGCGCTAAAAACCCATTAGTATTCTTCAAAGTATTTGCTGTGTTTTTAAAAAATTTTGAAAATGGTGGTAACTGAAGGCCATCAATGCTGTCGGAACGTTGTAACTGGCTGCAATCAATTGTCGATTGACGAATTGGGTTATCAATAAAGGTCGACGGATGTGTTAATAACTTATCAACTTGTTCTGTGATCAGCTTGGTCGTAGTTTCGCGATGATCAACGCTATTTAAGAGTTCTGAAATTGCCTCCGATTGTATATTGCTTAGCTGTGAGGACTTATCAAAACTAAGATCAAGGGGAGTCTCATTTTCGCCTGCTTGTGCAATAGCATGTTCGCCTGATGCAACGCTTTTCATTTCAGACGCATTAAAGTCAAGATACTCCTTTTGATAACTACTCAAATATTGTGTTGTTGGAGTTCCTAACTCGCATTCAGTTTCTTTAATAAGAGTGGCCAGCGTCATTTCGGGCATAACCTTTTTCATCTGACTGATTTCTTCTTCGGAAAATTTTATTTCTGCCAACTCAACGTCGTCCTCTGCTATTACGTAAGGCTCACATCGATCAAGTGTTGTGTAAGTTTCTGCATCATGCATCGCTACGTCACTAACCCCACTTGGGCAATTTCTAATATCTCTAGCGGGTAAAATATCCCGCTGGTCGTGTGGTTTTCCTGCTTCATCAATATCTGAGGATTCTACGTCTGTCAGAAAGACTACTTCATAATGGTCTCGAGTACATTCTAAGTCGTTTAAATCATTCAACTTCACTGCCAGTTTAACCGTTTCTATATCTGCGTTAAGCGCAGTGCCATAATGGTTGCTCTCTATATCCTCGCATTTGAATAGAACTTGTTTATTTATGCAACTGTCTTTTATTTTAAGGTGACTCTTCAAAGTGGCTTTTTCTTCTATTTGCAGATTACTTTTCGTTTGAGTTTTAACAAAAATTTTCAAATTATGACATTGCTTACAGTCACTGCTTTGATTATCATCTGCTACTTTAGCGGTTTTCTTAATTTTAAATTTACCATAGTTTACGTGTTTACAGTCATCCGTTGACTCACATGCATTTTTGTCATATCCAAGACATGAATTATGATTTTCATTGCTGTTATATTTGATATCAAATTCAGATTTATATTCCGTTTCATCATTTCTTATTCCAGTTTCGAATTGTTTGGTGTTTATATTATCTTGTAGATTCTTCCAAGTTTTCTCTAACTCTACATCAACACTGGCTACCTGGTTCTTTTTGGTATTGTTTGTAACTCTCAGATCAGGTTCATTTGGATTTTCATTTGTATTATTTCTGCTTTCAACACCAGAATCATTTTCAGAATACTCCGTTTCATATCCATTTAACGAGGTAGTAGTAGCAATACTAGTCAGTAGTTCTTTTATCTCGTTTTCTAATTCCACATCACTATCTATTCCTGTATCATCATCCTCATCCGTAATCAACCCGTTGATATCTTCCAGACTTAACTCATTATCGCCGGTGTCCATATCGCCATTTTCATTACTCAGCAGCTCCTCCATGGTGTAAGTGCTTATTACTTGTAGCTTTTGTAAACTGTTGGGTAATACGTTTCCTTGATGTTCCCATTGAAGATGCCGTGTAAAAGTAGCCATTTGAGAAAACATTTCGCTGCACTGAGCACATCTAAACAAAAAATTATTTTGCTTTGCAGACGTAACTATTTCCCCGCATTTCACCAATTCTGTGTTGCTAAAATCACTCAATTCATTTACTGCACTTCCCATTTCAGCCCGAGTAACTGGGTTTCCAACTTCTAATATGAATATTGACCAATTATTCCAATTCGAAGGAGTTCACTTAACGGCACTTCAAAACAAAGCAACTGTTCTTTCAAACGGGACGCGACGCGCGTAGATTTTAAACAGCTGTTTGCTTCAAAAAAGTGTTGATTAACGCCGCAGATATATTGGGCCAAATAAGCAACAAAATGAAAGATCATTGAACACAACATAAATTTTCAAAGCAAGTTGAAACGCAGTTTTGAGATCAGAGCAATAGTGTAAACATTTATCATCGCCATTCTAATATATAATGACTTAACATATTTATTTTTTCACAAAGTTGGTAATTTGTTGACTCTCGACGATTTTACCTCAATGAGTATGTAATATCGATAACCAATTATTTTTAGAAGTGAAAAATGTTTGTTATTAAACATATATGGCAAGCCGCTTAAAAATATTTTATGAATGCATAAACAAGTATTGTAAGTGATATCATTTCCGTCAAATAAGAAGAAAATATAATTCATTTTTAAGGACATGTAGGCGCATAACCACATTTTATTTGTAGGAAAACTTTTTTGCGGCAGAGCCAGGATCAGTTTTGAGGATTTTCTTTTTGCCGCATAAAATTATTAGGTTCCGTTAAAGTGGATTCAAGACTGGGAGACTTTCCTTCAAATTTACAGTCACCTGTTTACCACAGTCCATAAGCGAGTGAAATGCGTAGTAGGTGTTAATTACGAGTAAATTTTTAAGTACTGGCTACGGGTTACGTAATGATTTATTACTTGAGACAGCTCTAGCCTAGAAGAGGTGTTATTTATGTAAAATATCAATGGTTTCGTTGCTTGTGTGGCACGTAGCAGCGTCTTGTTGAAAATAAACGTTTTCCAGCTCAATGCCAGCCAATTCCAGCCATAAAAAATCGTTAATCATCTCTCGATAGCGCAATCCATTAACCGTAATTGTTGCCCCAGCTTCATTTTCCAAAATTCTGCGAAATTTTCACCATTTTATAGTAAATTTTAATAGCGGGCTCTTAAAAATAACACCTGTTATTGGAAAACCCTTTAGATATTTGAAGCAATAAACAAGTAAAACCTACAGCAAGGCGTATCTATACATAGCTATGCCTTGACCTACAGTTTATACCTTTGAACGCAAGGCGAATTGCGTACTGAAGGTGGCGTCTTCCCAAAACAGTTCTTTATTTTTCGCGTTTATGAAAAGTCTGACGTCAATACCCTTTCCAATACAAAACAAACAATAGGAGGAAAAATTACGTGTTTGTGAGTGGAGAATTCTGATTTATGAGATTTAAACTAAACACATTAAATTGTGAAAGCACGAATTGTGAAAATACCTCTAAATTCAGTTTTTTGCGTTTTTAAAAAAAAGACGTCGTAACATAAAAGTTTGTGCATGTGCATTTAATTTCATGTGTTCCGTTGTTTCTATTACTTTCACCCAGTCTTCGTCTTCACAAACAAGTAATTCTCCGACACAGCGAATGAAGAAGACGCAACCTTTTATTCCATCATTCATGCCACCAGCAAATGAGTACATAAGTTTTTATTTTGCACTAAAGTTAAATTGCATTTCCCAACACTGGTCTATAAGAGGTATTCTTTCCAATAAATTATTCATATCCGGTCTGTTAAAGTACGAATGTTAAGGTGCCTTTCAAGGTAACTTTATATAATATTTTTTCTTTCGATTTTGTAGACTGAATATCAAAGTAATCTGATAGAAATTTGTGGATTTACGCTTCTACATATTTTCTTTTCACAACTGATTCGTCGTGGAATAATCAGCTGATGTTGCCATTCAAACTATTAAATTACAAAAACAAAGTACATATAAATCTTACTTTGGACTATTGAAAATTATTTATTTTCTTTAATTGTACTCGTATATCTTTACGTCAGTCCTTACAAGCTATCTGAAACAAATATGGCGCACCATAATGTGGAATGCCTTGGCAATTTGAGGATTTTTTTCCGCCAATTAAATAGTAGCACAAAAAAAGAAACAAATATAAACGAATTGAATAATTTGCTCTGTGAATATAGTAAATCTCTACTTATCATATCTGAAGACACGAAAGTCGATTCTACGTTACAGTACTCCCCGTACATGGATGGGAAACGTTTTTGCTGCTACTACAACAAACTTTGCTTGGACATAAAACAGAATTTTCGTTAAATAGCAATGCCAAACGCCACTTTTTAATCCAGATTTCGGAATTACTTGCCACACGAAATATTATATGAGTATGAATATAATCTTGTACATTTTTTTCTATTTAGATTTTCTATTTTCCACGCGTAGAATAGTTGACTATCAAACTGATTAAAATCAAATCTTACACTTTTGATGTGCTGTCCATTATCGTACGACCAAAAATATGCACATATCGGCGAAGGGTTACCAGAAAAGAGTTAAAGCCGTAAGGCTCTACTTCTCATTTCCGTTTGATGCTATTTTAAATTTATATGAATGCTTATACAATTTTTTTCCACATGCGTGTATGAGCTATTCTATCCACTTTTCCAATAGAAAGTGCAATATTTGTTTAAAAATGCGTACCACCTTTCTAGCTGAAACTGATGATTGAGGTACAAAAGTTATTTTCAATGAACCTGTCCAAGCTAAACATATTTGTACATGCATACCTTTTTAGCAATTTTTTAAAATCTGGATACTATTACTAAAATACCACTTAAGAGCATTAAGAGTGTTCATTTCGCAAAAGTGTAGATAAGGAAACGAGCAATCTTTAAAAAACACGTCACTCTAGTAGCGAAGTCCAGCATACTGTAATATCTGAACTTCCGATATGCTGACTCTAGATCAGCGTTTCTTGAACGGTGGTATTTGTAAGGATTTTTTTAAAAATCGTGAAATAAAATCTACGGTACTACGATACGGAGGAACTTTTCATTTACATTGGGTTCTTATTAGTTTGATCGGAACAGCTGAGTCGGGATTGCGTTTACGGTGTTCACTGTTTTCAGCATAACACCAGTGGGGCGTAAGGCCGCCAAAGATGGTAGACTAGCCAATAATGCAGAGGCTACCAACAAAATAAATAGTAGCCGAACCCCTTGCCGTGCTTTAACGAGTCTGACTCGTGATGAAAATGTTGGCCCAAATATGAATATGACGAGCCAGGCTCGTGAATAGATCGTCGGGCGAAACGTAAAATATTACGAGCCGAGGTCAAGATTGAATATTAGTTTCTATCTGTACGCCACCAGAGTTAGTCACGAGTCTCATAATTGCTATTACAAAGTACTTTATATTATTCTGATCTGTTTACCACGCGTTGACGCGTAACATTTGAGCCCGAGTTTCGTCCAGCTAAATGGCACGGCAAGGGGTGAATTTTAAATGAAAAATGATACCTATTGCAATATATGTGGTTTGATAAGGTGGGCAGGGATAGCCAGTTTTTTTAGGTCTAGATTGTTACCCCTACAAAATTATGTATTACAAAAAATGAGTTACGAGTATCGAAAATTCTGAGTATTAGATTTCTTCATTTAAAAGTAATAAATAAGCTCTAACACCGATACCAGAGTCAGCTTTGAAACCCAATATGGAATCACCACTGGTAATATTCTTCCCTGAAGCCCTAAGATGCCTTCAGATTCCCTAGCTATAGGATCTTAGTGCACCAACTTTCAGTCTATGTATAGACAAATCCGAACATTTTTTTTCTTGTTCACTCCTCTCGAGAGCATAGGACTTCGACAAGACTTGCCTTGCGTTGGTTTCGTTAGTCTATTTGATTTCTGACAGGGTAGGAGATTAGCCTAAATAGCATTCCTAATAGTCAGTTCTAAATAGTGGGGATGTCCATCTGGCGTTGCTTAGGACAACGCCTTGTTAATGCTTGGAGCGCCATCTTTGTTTCATATTTTTCTGCCAGAAAGATCGCACAGATGGTTGCGGACTTCGCTAAATTTTGTGTGTCTGCGCTATTATCACGGTTGCCCCTTCCTCTTGCTCACGCCACTGATGCAATGTGTAACTGTGTGTTTATCTTTGTTGTTGCTTGTTTTAGCAGCCACAATGCAAATAATGCGCTGACTATTGTGCGGGAGTAAGGATGGAAAGGAAACGTTTTTGGGTTTGATAAATGCATTTCTTTACTTACTTACTTACTTACATACTTACTCGGCTCTGAGTCTATGTATTTAATTATCAATCCTACGGAGGTCGGATCACTAAGGCCATCAAATGGTTTTATTTCTATTAAAACGACTAAGAAAAAAACCAATTCTAATGCCTAAAAGCGCGGCTTCTAATGTATTTTACTTAAGGTTTAAAATCTTAGCTTGTAAATGGCTTTGCCGCACTGTTACCGTGCTTAACTTTTTCAATAAATAAATAAGCATATAATTCGATAATAGATATTTATAAGTTTTGGTTTAGTAAGCTGCTACAACAAAAACAACAACATAATCTTTATAAGGGGTTAGGGGTAGTCAGAGGCGCGAAAAAATTATGATTTTCAATAGTTTTTTTTTGATACTCAATTGCTTTATTTTACAGAAATAAAAAAATAATAAAATTAATAATTGTAAAAGCGATCGTTGTTTGTGTGGAGCCCGTTTCTCCAGAAGTTCCTTGGGGGGTGATCATCACAAGTCCTTGGAGATTCATCTAAAATCAATCGGACAAGAGAATTTAGTTTTATTAATAGCTAATCTTGTGCCTGATCGAAGTTTTGTTTCAAAATTAACAATATGGCGGCCTTAGGAAATATTTTCCAGTTTTTGGGAAAAAACCGACGATTAATTATTTAAAAAAACCGAATTTTTGAAAAAAAAAAAAATCTTTCGATTAGGCACGAGTTTTTTATGCTTTTCAAAAGCAGTGTACATTTTTTTGAAATCTACCAAGCGGTTTTTAAGTTACGGTGATCACCAGTTCAAAAACATAGTTTTGAGAAAAACGCATTTAAAGTTTTGCTATCGATATCCGGAGCGCCCGAGCGCCCATTGTTAATTATTGAATAACTGGAAAAGTATTTGTTGGATTCACTTCAAATTTTCACACAATATTTTTAAGATGTTATACTTAAGAAAATGCAAAAACATATCATAACATAAGTGTTTTTTTTTAATTCTGTCTACCCCTACCCACATAAGTATGCATACATACATATTTATTCCATTTATTATTTGTAATTACAGTTTTGCTGCTCGGCGCTCGTACTCATGAGAAGGTTCAGCATTTTACCCACTTCACTATCACCGCGGAGGCCGCCACTTTTGGCCAACGTGCACAACCTGCTAGCCCAAAGCGTGTTGGACGGTTTCAACTCTTTAGTGACGCTCTTACGAAATTTAGTGATCGCTGCGTCAATACCGTTCAGGAAGCAGAAGACTTGCCCAAAACTGAAGTACAGGCTATGTGGGTGGCACCTGCAGCAGGTGCAGGCTGCGTTTCAATATCTGCTATGGTTTACGAAGGTCCTCGTGCATGGTACTCGGATGAAGGGCAGCTAACACAAGTCATTTGTGAGCGGAAAACCAACGTGCATACGGTGAAAAAGGAGTGTTGTGCTTGTGACGAAGCTAAATATAGCGTAAGATGTTGGACTCATAAAAATATATGGACATATGTATGTGTTTAAGCTTTAAGATTTCTATCCAAACAGTTCGTTTTTGAGGGCATTTGGTCCAATGAAACACATCCCAAGGATTATCCCTTCGCTATTTGGTTGACACATTTCTCAGATGTGATTGGCGCCTCACACGAGGCGAATTTCTCGTTCTGGGGTGAGAATCATATAGCCACCGACGGGTTTCGCTTCTTAGCTGAATTCGGTTCGCCGACTGCTTTGGAAACGGAACTACGTGCGAGAGGTCCACGTTTGAGAACACTTATAAAAGCTGCTGGTCTATGGTATCCGAATGTGAATACTAATACTTCTTCGAAATTCCGTGTGGACCGCACACATCCAAAGGTCTCGCTGGTATCTATGTTTGGTTGGTAGAATCTTAAACAAATTTAATCCTAAATAATTGCAAACATTTACATTTAGGACCTTCACCCGACTGGGTTGTCGGCATTAGCGGTGTTGATTTGTGCACCGAAGATTGTTCGTGGAAAGAATCATTAGACTTTGATCTCTATCCATGGGATGCGGGCACCGACAGTGGCATCAGCTACATGGTATTATAATTTGGATATTTATTTTTACTTTAAGGTTTTTAAAATTTTCAAAATCTCTCTTGCAGTCACCCAATGCAGAAACGCAGCCGCGAGAGCGGATGTATCGCATTACCACCATGTACCCCGAGGATCCACGTGCACCATTTTATAACCCAAAAAGCAGCGAAATGACGCCGTTGGCTAAATTATATATTAGGCGAGAGAAAATTATGTCCCGAAGCTGTGATGACCATTTCTTGGAAGCTTTAAAATTGGATGTATCTGACGATGTTGAAGAGCAGGATACAAGGCGTATGAAATCGATGTTAAGTTATTGCTCACATAAAATCTAATTTTAATGGTTTCCATGCAGCCGAATGTCAGTTGACTGCCTACAGCGATTGGAGCCCTTGTTCTGTCACCTGCGGTAAAGGCATTCGTATGCGTACGCGTCAATATGTGAATCCCGAAGTGGCTGCTGCTGTTGATTGTTCACGCCAGTTGATTTCGAAGGAAATGTGTGCAGCTGCTGTAGCTGAATGCGAGTAAGCTCCACCACTACTATGCACTACCTGGTTATCTATAAATACATACTTTAATAAACACACCACTTCCGTATTTGTAGTAGTCAGACACAGGACGATGACGACGAGGGTGAGAACTTGGCACGAGCTATCGCTTTAGTAACGGATGATGGCGAAGGGGCTGGCGTATGTCATACCACAAGGTGGAGCGATTGGTCCGAATGTTCTGCTAGTTGCGGTATTGGTATTACAATGCGCACGCGTACATTCCTCAATCACCTTGGACGCAAACGTTGTCCACATATCGGTACAGTTGAGAAACAAAAATGTATGCGGCCAGATTGTAAATTCGAAGAGGTGGAATTGCCTGATCCAATGTGTCCAACCACACAGTGGAGTGATTGGAGTCCGTGCACGGCCACATGTGGGCGTGGTGTTACCATACGTACGCGACTTTTGCTGTTAGAGGATAGCGCGGTGAAGGACAACTGTACTAAGCGTATGGAGTTAAATCAACAAAAGGAATGTACGGTACCACAAGAGTGCACCATTAACATGGAGATGGCTAAGGGTTGGTTCAAAATTACTTAGATTCATATAAAAATGGAAATAGTTTCACAAAATAATTTTTTTATGTAGAAATTTGTGTGGAGTCTTACGACAGTGGCCCGTGTCGTGGTATATACAAACGTTATGCCTACAATCGGGAATATGGGCGTTGTGAGAGTTTCACCTATGGTGGGTGTCGTGGTAATCGTAACAACTTCCTTACCGAGAGTGACTGCATAAATTCCTGTGGCATGTTACGTAAGCACTTCATCTGAATCTGAAACCCAACATAAATGTATGCAATCTTTTCTCCTCTACAATACTTTAGGAACTGCAGATTCTGCCAATCCTCAAGCTACGGTCACAAAAGTTACATCGGAAGCACATCAGGCCTCGCTCTACCAACCTGTGGATTGTGTAATGTCAGAGTGGTCCAATTGGTCTGAATGCAGCGTTAGCTGTGGCACAGGCTATTCCAATCGCAGTAGATATGTAATTACTGAGCCCAGGAATGCTGGCCAGCCGTGCCCGAAGCGCAAGGTGAAGGTACGCCGTTGCACAATGGCTGATTGCTGATTGCACAGCTAAGATCTTAAGAAATTACATGAATTTAATACTCGTAATAATTATTCCAATCAGTTACGTGGAATTTCTTAAGAATATTTTTTTTATATAATACATACATACATACATACTATACTTATGTATTTATACATATGTAATAAATAGATGCATACAATTTGTATAAAAAGAAGTGCAAATGCAAGAACACTTAAGAGGTTTTATTTTAAATAAAATCTTGTTTGAGATCGTAAAACCCCAATATGTGAGTGATTAAAACATCTCATAAACCTCCCTAAAGAAAGACCGAGAGTACTTACTGTCACTCTCAATAGAGACTGCGAAGTCATCTGCAGGTTTCGGGAGCCTATCTCCAAAAACACCACTTCACTTGTGGTGAAAAGTAAACGTAAACATCTCAGCAGAGGCAGAGCACAACATCGACATCTATGACGGAAATCAAAGTTCTCTTTTGCGACTGATAGCTACGATACTATAGGTAGGGAGAGCAGTAGCGCAGCTAAAAAGCTGCAGGGTCAATGGAACGGACTGTCAGTTGAGCTATTCAAAAACGTGGACGTTCATTATTAGATGCAAAAGCGAAAGAAATTGATTATCATCGAATCAAAAAAAGACAATATCAATTATGTTTTGGCTACCATGTAGCTATTTCTAGACAAATATATTTTTCGAATTCGTAGATTTCTGGAAGTAGGTCATTGGAGTTAATATCGGTAGTAAATAATGCCAATCTTGAGTTTCACCAACGCTATATTCAACAAAAAATTCTCCGTTTTCGTTAAATAAAATTTACGCCAACTTGAAATTTCATATTGCACTACATAGCATTTTATTGTAATAGTATTTAGGAAACTTGGAGGATGAGGCGAGCATTGAAGCTTGCAAGAGAAAGATTTTGTGAAAGAATTAAGGATGTTAACGTACTAGAAACTGCCAGCATACAGATACAGGAATGCAACGAAGGTGTCATCATATTTGCGTACAAACTCTCCAACAATGAGATAACCAGTTGCGGAGAAGAGATCTTCTCTGGCTGGGAAAGCCATCTCGGTGAACTTCATTTGTAAGAGGATAAAACGGAGAAGTATTGCTTGTTGTTGTTGTAGTATTCTTACTAAACCTTGTATAGCTTGGTATCCCACTAAGTGTTGGCAACGGAGTCATCTAAAGGTAGGCGCAAGAAACGTGATCTTTCAATGGGGTCAAACCGTAAAAGAGCCGGCTTGACTGGGCATGTGAAGAGCTGGTTAGTACTCGTAGAGAATGCCTCGTGATTCAACTGATGCCACAATGTTGCTAGTACAATGAAAAAGAAAGGATTTGCACAAATTTTCAAATGCTATGGCTATATAATACGTGGCTCTAAAAAGTTTTCGGTCGGAGCTATTTTTCCTAAGAAATTTTAATTATATGCCGAGAGATCCATTGTCATCAATTCTTTTAAAAATTGGTTTATTTGTTGGCTTGATCATAAAAAAGTAAGAAATTTAATAATTTTGATATTTATTCAACGTTAAAAATTTTATTTGGAGTTATTCATTTTTATCTTCGGTTCTTTTTAAAATAAAAACAAAATGGAAAAAATCTATATCCATTTTTTTTTTGGAATTTTTGAAAACTCTCAGCATTCAGTAATTCTAATTTCTAGCCCACAAATAATTTTCACAAAAATTTGCCAAAATACTTGCATGGAATCGCTTTGTTATAAATTGAGTAAAAAAGGAAGAAATTTAATAGTTTTTTTTTTTTTAATGTTAAAAATCTGGTTTTTAGATTTTCAAAGTGAAATATCTTTTAAAATTAAAAAAAAAAAATTGTTTTCGAAAAATGTATATCTTTACGATTTTTTTTCCTTTGTTATTTTTGAAAATTTTCAGCATAGAATAACTCAAAAAATTATAAGTTTTTTCAAGCCTGCAAATAAACAAATTTTCTAAAAAATTTATGGAAACGTCCAACATACTTGGCATGGAATCGCTCAGTTACGGCACTTTTTCTGTTTGATAGAAACACGAAGAGGAATGCAATGGCTATTATAAAAACTTCCCAGGGCAATTGTTATTATTTTATTTATACAAATTATTTTCTTACACCAATAAGAATTCGCTAGAAAACAATGTTTTGCAAAGCCTCTTTAGATTTATGTATTCAAAAATTGCACGGCGAGTTTTATTTCAATAGGTTCCATGCCTTATGGGGTTAGGGGTAATCAAAGGCCCGAAAAAATCATGATTTTCAATAATATTTTTTTGTTAGTCAATTGCTTTATTTTACAAAAATAAAAACATGGCATTACTAATACACCATGTTTCGACTTGGCCTTAGGAACATTTCAAAAAACAAAAATTAATAATTGTAAAAGTTATCGTTGTTGGTGAGGAGCCCGTGTCTTCAAAAGTCCCTCGCGGCGATCATCACAAGTTCTTGGAGATTCAACTAAAATCAATAGGACAAGAGAAACTCGATTTAATAATAGAGAATCTTGTGCCTGATCGAAGCTTTGTTTTTTAATTAACAATATGGCGGCCTCAGGAAATATTTTTCAGATGTTCGAAAAAAAACCGACAAATAATTGTTTAAAAAAATTGAAATTATTGAAAAAAAAAAATAATCCTTCGACCAGGCACTAATATTTATGTTTTGAAAAAGCAGTATAAATTTTATTGGAATCTACCAAGCGGTTTTTAAGTTACAGTGATCACCAGTTCAAAAACATAGTTTTGAGAAAAACGCATTTAAAGTTTTGCTGCTGCTGGCTAGTTGCTCTCGAACGCTCCAAAGCGCCCTTTGTTAATTATTGAATAACTCGTATTTGGCGGACTCACTTCAAATTTTCACACAATACTTTTAAGATATTATATTTTAAGAAATGCTAAAGAAATACAATTTTTTAGAATTCCGACTATTCTCAACCCCTTATGTAATATGCAATAAAAAAACCCCTTATTTAGAGAGTATCTCAAAAAAACAAAAAAAAAATTTAATCCCCACATTGTTTATCTTAACTTTCGTATTTGCTGTCCGATTTGTGTAAACTACATATATTATTATGACAGGTGACAGGCTTATTTTTCACCTAAAGCGTTATTCATATTTAAGACAACATTTTGTCAGTGAAGCCTTATACCCGGAGATTAGCGGTTTCAAACAAGCTATACTTTGAAAACTTTATTTATCAGTTTTGGGCGCTCTCCTATCGAATATGCAGCATTGGTTCCAGGATGATAGAATACCTCAAGGAAGCATGATACAGTACTCATTTCGCCTTGGTATTGGTATAGGGTTATAGCCATTTTTCTATAAAAAGTATAGAATGTACACAAAAGGTGTCTCTTCACTTTACTGCTTACTACCTGAAATTTGAGATTCCTGTTCCTTGTCTCAAGCTGATAACTTTACAATCTTTGGAAAGCTGTGGATCTATGCATATTTATTCAAGACGTCATTAGTTGCACTTATCATTTGGAAAGGATAAGTTTCAATGTTCCCAAGCGCAATCTCGAATCTCCTATCCATTTTATTTAGTAAAAGACGAAATATGATATATGTTTTCATGATGTAAATGCTTCTTTGGCTAGATCTGTTAAAAAATTCCATACTAACAACCTTTTTTAAATCATCAAACCAATAAAACTATTCTCCACCAGTCTTTGCGAATTATTATAATTGTTCTTAGGCAGAAATAACAAAAAATAATAAAAACAGGAAATTATTGCCAACTACTGGGTCCATAAAAAACTTGTCAACTTTCCAACACATGATCACAACTCACCAAAATTCAATAGAATGAACCGTTAGAAGTCTACAAAATACAAGCAAACAAGCTTTCACATTTCTGTACATGATTAGTACATACATATATTCTTAATTGTATATATTATATATTTTTTTTAATTTACATTTTTGTCAATTTTCTTTTAATTTTTTGCACTAATGTTTGCAATGTGCACACATATTTCCAAGTACTAAATAATTTCAACTTAATAAAACAATGACACGGACGTTGATGGATGATCGGCAATATCCGATTTTCCTATATTAACAAAATTGTGTTCGTTTTTTTTTTGTTTAAACCTAAACTAATCACTTGTACTTATTCGGCTAAAAAGCTTGCAGTGTTTATAAATTTCTTAAAATACAGTTAGTAATTGATTTAAATTCATCAGAATCCTATAGCATTTGTATCAAAACTAGAACTAAGTTACAGGGCTGAAAATTGTAATGGAACAGCATGTTTTTATTAGCTTCCTCCTTAATATTAAATTAGCTAAAATAATTCAGGATTTCAAAATCCTATTTTTGTACATCTATTGTCATCAATCAAGTTCAACAACGTTAACATTAATTGCAAAGAACAATTAAATTTACTAAGAAAAGGCACTGTTGAAATTAATCATATTTGAGCTCGTGTCTTTGAGTTATGGAATTCTCCGAAAACCTTATTTTAGAAGTTAATTTTGCTACTGCCACGCAGCAAGCAAACATCGGCCGGCTAAGCACAGAGTGACTATAACTTGGCTGTCGAAAATTGATTGACTAAATCTGTACGTGGCAGTAGAGAGATCGCTAATCGAGATCCAACGACTGTTCCCAATATCATCGAATGGTATAAAAATATAAATTTTGAAAATAACTTTAAGAGCAGAGCGTTCGCAAAAAATGTCTTTGAGTCAGATGTACGGTGGCTATATTGAAAAAATCTAATCCAGAAACAGCAAGAAATGTGCTTAGTAGTTTGTTTACCACAGGCGGTCATCTAGAAAAAAAAAACGTTTGGGAGCACGAACAACATTCAAAAGCGAAAGAAACGTGCCAAAATTTTATTCACAAAGATTTATCATTCTGGGGAAAAGTTATATTCACTAATTTTTGTAGCAGCGTACTCATTCTCCATACATATACCGGGAATGCTGCTGAAGGGACAGTCCCTGGCCGGATATAAATCCGGAGCGTTCCGGTTACGTAGAACCAACTGTCGTGGGACTCACTGGTGAACATATTCGGCATAAAGCTCATGAAGAACTTACAAAATATCAACCCCTGTACAACAATTAAGCACGGTTTATGCTCAGTAATGATATGGGATTCCATACCCTCAACTAAATATGGGCAAAACATCTTAACCCTCCTTTGGGCACGGGGCTTTTTCGATTTTGGACGTGAATTTAACATATTTCTATCATAGCTAACGACTTGAGCTTCCTAAAATTTAATTCTCTATCGAATTATGGATATGAACTTTTAAAAAGAATCCTCGAACAAGACGAAAAAAGACCAGACGCGGGTTCTTAACCGAAGGTTTAAAAAAAGTTTTCCAAAGGAAGGTTAAAAGTGAATGTAAAAGAGAGCACTTGAAATCTCGGAATAGACAATTTCATGTTTTACCAAGGCAATGATTCCAAGCACAAAACAAATGTTGTGCGCATTTGGTTGCATTATAACTACCCTGATGTGATTGCTACTAAATTTCATCGAGCACGCCAGGCGTTAGTTGGGGTCAAAGAATTAAAAAATAATAATAATTAAAAAAAAAAAAATTTTAATTAAAAAAAAAAAAAAATTTTAATTAAAAAAAAAAAAAATTTTAATTAAAAAAAAAAAAATTTTAATTAAAAAAAAAAAAATTAAAAAAAAAATTTAAATAAAATTAAAAATTAAAATCACCACATAAACAATGAAATAAAGTTGATGTCAGCTTTAAAAGAAGAACGAATCAAAATTCCGGTTGAATCGAGGACAAGTCGCTCGAAAGCTGTCATACAATATAAAGTACTCGCTACCAAATATTGTTAATTCCTGCAAAGTGTTAAGTTTTCTTAGAGTTCCTAATGTGTTCCTTTATAACTTTAGTTCTAAATTGTTAAGTCGCTTTATGTAATGCAATATTTTATTTCAACTTTTTGCTTATAATAAGTCTATATCAAATATACTTCTTGAAATAAATATACTCTTTCTTCGAAGTTATTTGGTTACTTTAGTGCTAAGGTGGAAATTTGTAAATTCATACTGTCCCATTATAATTTTGAGTCGCTGTATCTGCATGCATACTTCTGCATGTAACCACTTATAAATATACACACAAAGTGCATAGTCCATATTAGTACTAAAAATCTTAATAAACTATACGAAAACTACATATTTGGTAGCAGTCATAGCTCAAAATAAAAGCATGATCGATTCAATAACAATATTTGTATATTCCAACTGTATCAACTGGTTTTATCCATCTCATTTGGCATGGGTACCTCCATGTCTTTTCTTTCAGTCGACTTCTCAGACTTTTCTTCGGTACTATGCACCTCCTCTGTGGTCGCCAAATTATGTTCACCAGAATCTGTTCCACTCGCCACCTCGGCTGCTTCATTCTTTGCCATTACATTTTCTTCAATACTCTCCGATTTATTTTCTGTAACTTCTTTCACGTTTGTTGTTGCTGGCTTTTCGGCATTATTTTCAATTTCTTTGACATCTAAACTTTTTACATCAACTGGTTTAGCAGCCTCGACTTTATCACCAGTACTGCTAAGCTTGTGAAGTTGAGTATCGCTACCACCATCGGGAGATGCGCTGATCACCTCACGTAGATCAGTACGAGAATCTTTACAACATACTTTATCTAAGCAATCTAGGGCGCTACACTGCATCAAACACTCTATAGATGGCGATTTCGGGCATTGAAATTCCGGTTGTATTGTGATTTCAGTAATGCCGCGATCATGGAAAAACGCGCGTACATCGTCAATAATTTTTGTATAAAGTTGTGGATTTTCGAACATTATGTGTACGGTAGCAACTGATTTATGGGCCGATAATTGCCAGATGTGCAGATCATGGTAGCTAACTATTTCAGGAAATTGCGTAACCATTGTACGCTCGAAGTCCTCCATATCAATGGAACCGGGAATAGTTTGCAGCAGGATTAGGCAAGACTGTTTCACTATTTGAACAAAGACAATTAAAATATAAATTATATGTGTGTTGTTTTATTATTTATAACAAAGCATACTCACTATAAGGATAGCTGAGGGAGACTAGTAGTACACATGAAAATATCGACAACACGGGATCTATAAATTTGGCTGTATGCTCTTCGTCCTCCGCCATATTCACAATTAATGCACACACTATAACGAATATTGTGCTCGACACATCGCGCAACATCTCCACAGCTCCTTGCCGTTTTGGTATATAGTGTATGCGTCCGATATCTGCTTTGAGATCATTCTTTAGCTGCCGATCAATTTCTCTGCTCGCTTTGTCCGGTTTTGATAGTTGTCGCTCGTCGGCTTCTAATTCCCCACTAGTTGATAGTACGCGATCCAAAACCACATCCCCACTAGGTGTCACATGTAAAAAGCTACCCTGGTGCATTGTATAGCCACCGATCAGCAGATACGTTAATCCATTCAAGATAAGCCCCACAAATCCAAGTATCATTACAGTAACTGGCAAGTGCATTGTATCTTGATGATCAATGTGTACAAGCGTCTGCAGCGCCTCTACGACTAACGAGAACGAGAGGGATGCGAGTATTATAAAAACGATCAGCATGGTCAATATATCGATGCGGGTCCAGCCGAATGTATTACGCAACTTCATTTCACGCCGCTGACGTGTTGCTGAGGCTGAATGAGGTCCCGACATATTAACCACGATTATTTGGTCCTTATTCGGCCCATTGGGTAAACTGCTGACACTGCCACCAGACATTTCGAAGTCATCACGTTTTCGGCTGTGCTGTAAAGAAAAAGTTACACTTCAAGTTAATTCGTTATTGTTTATGTGCACCCGTGAGTGCTTCATATGCTAATTGTTACTCTGTGAAATTTACGTTAACAAAGTTTAATGTATTAATTTGTGATTCCCCTCAACAGTTCGTCGTTTTTATTGATAAGTTATAAATGACAAGATACAAATGTTTCTAGTGAATAAATTACTATTTACAGGTTTTGAGGCATAAATATCCTACCTAAATAATGTTACACCTTAGAAAGTTTAAGAAAATCAAATTTATTATTTACTCCTGCTTGTCTTCCAATGCTGCAATATTTTCTCCTCAGTACTAAACAAAGACGCAATTTCAATATCATGAAGAATGCAGAAACGTTTAACAACTTGCAGTGATTGTAGAGCTTCATTTATTGAAGGAGCATAATCATCTTCAGTTGGTTTTTCCGCAGCTATTCTATTCGAGCTATGTTCTTCAGTACAGGACTCAGTAACTGGATGATAAGTGGGATTTATCTCTTTTGTAGTTGATTCCTCATTACAAGATATATTTTCGTCACAAAATCCGTAGTCAGTTTTGATTGTTTCGAGAAGCGGGCTTGAGCTATTAATAGAAGATTCATTGACGCAATGCTCATTGATCTCACATTTATATTTCGAAAGTTCTACTCCATTACGCTTCCGCCATCTAAAGAGCCAATTTAAATTTGGCTCAAAGTCATCCTTTAATTTAATAGCAAGCTCCTTCGCTTTCTTAAGCAGAACCGTCTTAGATATAGGTACATTTTGGCACCTGTTTTGATTGAACCATTCACATAGGGCATCTTCGACTTTTTCATGCACACCTTTCCTTTGGCGCTTTCGCAGAAGGCTGCCATTCTGTGCAGCTTTATTGTACACTTCTCGATTTTTAACAATTCTATTTATAGTTGATAAAGCGCAGTTGTATTTTTTAATCAAACTTTTCTTATCAGTTTTATTGGCCACTGCTTTTATTATTTCTATTTTCTGTTTCAGCGTCAAAGAACTAACATGTCTACCCATTTTGCAGCAATTTGTATTGTTTTCGTTTTTTGTTGTGATGACCATTTACCGGTTTTTCACTGAAAATAATCGATAAAATATTTTCATCGACTTTCGTTCTCTTTATCGATATAATGGAAACTGATTAAAGCACGGTTGCACATGAAACCCAACCACACTATTTTCTCAAATTCAGATGATTATGAATTATTCTTGTTGTTTTTGTAGCAATACAAATTAAATACTGATGCGATCGATGAATCTGCAATTACCTGTGCACTTTACAGGCTAGCAAATAAAAAAACATTTTAATTTCGCTGCCAATTTGTAGCTGCAGATGATTATTTGATTTGCATGAGTGGCTTCACGGAACCATTCTGTTTTTTCAAGACTCTTGCGCACAGACAATGAAAAAACTAAAGGGAAAGGTGTTAACATTTGCGAAATCAGCTGAAATTGCTCAGTGAGTAATTATTGTTGTTGCCTACATTTAAAGGAGGAATGTACTTAAATGGAGGAAACGACATAAAATTTAAAATTCCATGTAGAGTTTATTGAAATTTTGCTAATAATTAATTCATTTTTTTTTTTTTTTTTGTGTTTTTATTTTCTTTGCATTATTTTTATTTGTAGTTGCTGGCTTCTTTTTAATACTGTGCTTATAAATTACTACATTAATAAAGTTACAAACAGTGACAAAACTGATTTCAGTAAACGATTATTTTTGATGATGATAAACGGTTCACTAGACAGAGCTAGTTTACTGGGGCGGTAGCCCTTGGTCGGGAACAACCCGAGTAATTCCCGTGACGTAGAACCGTGATGTATAACACAGATAATTTTGGCTTAAAGTTTAAGTGAGTTGGATTAAATTCGTATTTGAATGCACAAAGGCAAATGAGGAATTTTTCAGTGCCCCACACAAAGTACATTGAATAGGTAGCAGCAGTAGATTAGCTGATTTGTATTATTTCTAATTATTTGGTATCTAAATTGTCAATATCTGTTTATAGATTTTGACATTTTAGGGATCTCCTATGATCTAAAGCTACTACCCGTACAACATGCCTTTGGCGCATCACTCTCATTCATTCAAATACCAACTTAACAAATAACTTAAAAATTGTTTGAATTTGAAGTTATTTCACTTCCGTTCTGGAGTTTCGCGTGCTCCACCAAACTGTATGCAAATGTACACCCGAACGCCGCCCTTGCTTTGTTTAGCCTGCAGTTGATATCTTCATCTGTGATAGTACAGCCGGAGGTAGCAGAAGATTTCGACAAAATCCACCAGACACCCGGCAACTATTATATGTCTGTCTTGCTTTATTGTCTTTGATTGTCATCGTTTTCGTCTTGGCGATGTTGACCTCCGGCCCGACAGTGCGTACCAGCGTGACTTCGCTTGTCTGTCAGTGAGTTTGTGCAGGGTCAACTGCTGTATAACATCAGGGGATAACCTAGCCTTACGCCTGCGTTTCTGGTGAATGGATCGAACTTTTATATATATCGTAAAAAGTTTGAAAGTTGGATTATTGTAGGCTTTACAATAGAATAAACTATATTTTTTAATAAAAAAAGAAAATAGTTGAAAATAAAAAATGAATAAATAAATAGTCAAAACTAGTCACTATGTGGTGTCTTTATAATCATTTCTGTGGATGGATAATGCAAAGTGATTAATGAATGTTACTAGCTTTGCATAGATTAAAGAATTTATCTTTGCCCATTTTTCATTCCAACTGTTTGGAATATTTTTTTTTGTTGTTTGATATCACCCTTTATACAAAGTCTAAGCGGAGTTAGTGAATAAAATTAACAAGCTACTGAAATAACATACTTTGCCTCTGTGAAAAGTATCATAAGTGGGCGTGGTTATCATTCCATGTTGATCATTTTGCATTCTAACTATCCGCAGAACTGCATATAAATTTTTGCGTTACTTATCCGTTGCACAAATGCACGAAAGGATGGACAGGCCGCCATGGCTAAATTGATTCGTATCCTCATTCTGCATGTTTTGGCATATACATACATGCATATATATTTTTATCTATCATATATCTATATGTATGTATCTCATTATTATACCCCAAAGCGCTAGTGAGCGCCGATATAAAAATAAATTAACACTTTAAAGCCACTTGCAAGTTCCAGTTTTCTGTTGTCGTTTTCGCTTTCCTGTTTTTGCCGACATTTTTCGATTTATTTCTGCCAACAAAATTTACCTTCTTTTTTGTTGTAAAATATGCATAAGCGAAAATTCCTATACGTGTATGTATGTATATCAATGGATTTTATGTTATGTAATGTGATCCGAACAAGCTCTCCGGTGTGCATGGGGTGTAGCTCGGCTATATTACAATGCTGGCAAAGTCGTTTGCTGCCGCTTTGCGGAATTTCACGCACAAATAGGCGCGTGCCTGGTCGATCTAGTGTCAACATTGCGGTTGAAGTCAATATACATACATACATATGTACAATAAAAAAAAACATGCACGAGTATGTATGTATGTATGTCAGTGGGCCAGACTAGCCATCAGCTGTGCAATTGTAGCTAAGTATATGAACTATTTGTTGTAAGCGCATTGCTAAAAAATATTTATAAAAAAGATATACAAGTTGGACTTCTTATAGTAAATTTAGAAAATAACAATATGAAAAACTCTCGCATACATTCTTAAAGTCTGCATTTAATACATAAATCGAGAGCTCCAAAGCTTTATGTCGCAGCGCAAAGACAGATGGTTTTTGCGATAAGCTATTTTTGTGGCCTGCTGTTCGCATTCCCTGGCTATTGAACTCTGAAGCTGTATTACACTTTAGATCAGGGCACCCGTTTATAAATCTGAATTTACGTTCTCTGAATCTGTTTGAATGGTGAAAAATATTGCACACTTGCACTTTCCATTGAATTTATTTTCTCACAGTCGTTTACGTTTATGAATTTCTGAGTTGAATACAAATTTTGCTTGCAGAATTTTAATTTCATCGTTATTATTGTTTGGGTTTATTTTATTGTTTTAGCCGTTGGTCATTAACACCAAAATGAAAATGGTCGTCAGTGATTGATTAACCTTGAATATTGCAATTGCATTGTAACTGAAGCAATTAATGGGCCAATGAACGCAGTTAATGTGAACTTTTTTTGGTTCAGTAGTAGTAACGGACATATTTGGTCTGGTGCGTGTTGAAAATTCAAAATTTTAAAGTTCCTTGGACAATAATAATTGAAGTAAAATTTTAATTTAGGACCACTTATGATGGGTCCAGAAATGTTTCAGTCAAGCCCACCTAAATTTTTTGAATATACAGATTCATCCTATATATTAGTTGGGGAAAAAGAAATTTATTATTTTTGCGAAAATTTTTTGCACAAATGGCTTACAATTTTTTTATGGTCGATCTTTAGCTCCTGGGCGGTTCTATCACATGCCGGTCAACTTCGATTATGCCTGTGATTTGATCGAAATTTTCTTTAATACTAAGGGCATTATTTATCACAAAGGACGAATCTCTCTTCGTCCAAGTGTGCCCACTCCTGGGCAACCATACTAACCTAACCTAACCTAAGGGCTTTATTATTTAGGACATTTCTCATTATTTATATAAGTATAATATTCTAATAATAAGAATTGAGTCGACTCAGCAGGTAGTGCAACATAACATATATACCTGTCATAATTGAAAATATCAAAAACAAAAAAAAACAAAAAAAAAATCGAAATAGAAAGTAGTGAAAGAATAAGAATTTCTTTCAGGAAAAGAGGCTATCAAACAAGACCGTTTATTCAAAATATCGAGGGCAGGATACACTGTTTTGCACGATCTAAAAGCTTTTCGAAAGAGTGTTTCAGGTCATTGACCGGAATGTCGTTCAGGATGTCGGTGCAAGGCTTTTGGATGGCCTCTACGGACGCAAAACACTTTTCTTTCATGGCCAAATGCACTTTTCCGAATAGGTAGAAGTCACAGGGAGCCATATCAGGCGAATAAGGTGAGTTATTGATGGTTAAAATGCGATTTCTAGTCATAAAACCAGCCACAAGAGTGAATCGATGAGATGGTGCATTATTACGCAATATGCGCCAGCTTTCTCCTTCGCGGTATTTAGGGCGAATTCGACAAATACGATGCAACAAACGCTTCAAAACGGCAAGATAGAAAACTGCATTGACGGTTTGACCCATTGGGACGAACTCATTGTGGACAATTCCCTTGGAATCGTAAAAAAAATAAGCATCGACTTGATTTTTAACTTCTCCAAACGCAATTTTTTGTGTGGTGGCGCGTCTGGGACCTTCCATTCGCCACTTTGACGCTTAGTTTCAGGTTCATGTTGAAAACTCCACGTTTCATCACCAGTTACAATGTTGTAAAGAAAGTTCTCGCCTCTTTATTGAGGTCTTTCGAATGTTGAATTCTGAGCAATTTTTTGGCCTCAGTTAACTTGTGCGGAATGAAACGAGCGCAGACCTTTCGTAAGCCCAAATTATCAGTTAAAAGGCGATAAATCGATGTTTTGAATTTCAACGCTAATTCCATATTCAACTCTAATTCCATGAATTTCAACGGGGATTTCGGTTCATTTTTGATAAATTGTTCGTAAATTTCGTTGGAGTTTTCGGTGATTACTGATTTTGGGCGGCTCGTATGTTCATTGTCATTTATGTCCTCACAACCATCTCTAAAACGTGTAAACCACTCATGAACTCAGGCAGGAGATAGACAATCATTGCCATAAACTTTTTTCATCAATTCAAATGTTTCGGTAAACGTTTTACCAATTTTAAACCAAAATTTGATATTAGCTCTTTGTTCGAAACTCATTTGAGTATCGATGACACTTTAGACGCAATAACTTCGCTTCCACTGAATCGAACGTCACCAAGCTTTCACAGGTAGTCAGCTAGGGATGTATCTTCCAACGCACTAACTCATTAAAAAGATGGCGCCATCAAAAACATTTTTATGACACCAGTCTTGTCTATTTTAAACTCCACCGTGTATAATGAGTAAAAAATTTATGATTGTTAAGTTCTTTTGTTTTAGTCACGCAGTTTTAAACAAATTTTTTTCTTATGAAATTTTACCATCCACTGGTTGAGCGCTCAAAACGCCAAATTTTAGTGATGACTGTTATGGGGGTATGTAAACCTTTTACAAAAGCAGAAAAAATCTCACTTTTGAACTGACAAAAAAATACGTACAGCAAAAAACAAAACTTTTTATTAACGTTTAAAATGGGGAACCAAAAATAGTTAAGTTTTTAACATCACGTCATACAACCAAATTAATCAAAAATGATCTAAATAATAATGTTCTTCAGTATCTAAGATGGTTTTTCCGCTAACTCTATATATATGTATATATTATAAAGGATGGTTAAATTTCAAGGCCCGATGTTGAATGTGAACCACACCGAAACGTCAACGACACCGTTGGACTTCTTTCTTTGGGGTTATTTGAAAGAAAAGGTGTACGTTGATAAGCCAGCAACAATTCCAGAGCTAAAAGATGAGATAATTCGGTACATTAACGGCATAGAACCTCAATTATGCCTCAGCGCCGGGTGCCGCCGCGCTCATTTGGCCGATATTTTGTTTCATTCGTAATTGAGCTATACCAATATTATCATAATAAAGAGAAATGATAATAATTTCCTATAAAAATTGTATCTTATTCAAAATCAACACCGGCCCTTGAAACTTAACCACACTTTACAATAGAAAGGCTGATGCTTCTGCTATTACGTGTCGAAACGCCAATCAGAGTAAAGCTGAGCGAGTTATAGCACATTTACCGAGGAATTTCGATAGTTTTTTTTTTGTTTTATTTAATTGGTGCTTACACCCATTTTAATTGTTTGGCCGAGCTCCTCCTCCTATTTGTGGCTTGTGTCTTGATGTTCTTTCACAAATAGAGGGAACTACAGTTTTAAGCCGACTCCGAACGCCTGATATTTTTTTGAAGAGCTTTTTCATGTCAGAAATACACTCGAAGATTTGCCATTACCTGCCATAATACGGATAATTTCCCATTAAGTCAGTAATATTTTCGTTGCTCATTTCTAATATTCAAATTTTTATCGCAAATATCAAAGATCTAAAGTGTTTTGCAGCTGCTTACGGGGAAAAACCAAAATTTGATAGGCACATACGGCTACGCTTATGGTGCGGCTAAGCTACGACACCACTAACCGCAGCTTTAGTTGGATTTTGAGCGTGATGAAATAAGTAGGTTAGTTGAGTTTAAGTAGCGGAACGGGCCGGGATTACACTTTGTCTTCATGCATCCTTCTGCAGAAATAAGCAAATATGACTTCCATAATAAATCTGATCTTAAAAAGGCGATCCTTGAAGAGTGAAACCGGTTCAGAAATATAGTGGCCCCCGCAAAACGTCTTTTTTAAGAGGAGCTCTCGAAAATCAGCTGTAGCTCCTTCCCAAACAAATATTTTTACTAATACTAAGTCTTAAAATACAGTTAAAAGATAACATAATACATATGTGTGAAAAAATTTTAGATTAATAAATTTAAAAGTTTTCTTAGAAAAAAATCTGGAAAATGTGCTTTTTCCGCTTTCTAACTGTATATAGCCCCTTAAGCTGCGGTGTGAACTCTGTGTATGTTTTTGTTTTGGCTATATATATGAGTCTGTGGTGAAAACGAAAAAGTAGTGATAAAGAATGGTTGAGATAAGAATGCCACTATCGCAGAACATATCAAGCCAAAAAGTTATAGACTTGGAACATTCGCAAACAAAACTCGACTGGCAAATTCATCACTCAAAAACCAATTGAAATTATATATATTTATATTTATATTTATATTTATATTTATATTTATATTTATATTTATATTTATATTTATATTTATATTTATATTTATATTTATATTTATATTTATATTTATATTTATATTTATATTTATATTTATATTTATATTTATATTTATATTTATATTTATATTTATATTTATATTTATATTTATATTTATATTTATATTTATATTTATATTTATATTTATATTTATATTTATATTTATATTTATATATTTATTATATTTTTATATTTATATTTGCGACTGGTTAGCGAGTACTCACTCTTCACTCATACAATCGTTTAGCAGTCTAAAGCATAATAGAAAATTTCTAGACATAATATTTATGATCAAGCCCATTCCCTCTGGCAAAAGTAAGCCATTATGTTTCTTTTCCATTTTTAGTTCTCTTTTTTTAAAACCATATAAAGAAATTACGTGCTTAATGAACCGTTTGGATTCTTATGCCACGTTTTTAAATCTAATTTTATCACTTGCGATATATCAGACCCACTTTTTACCATCAAGAAAACTATCCCACTCTATCTCTCCATAAATGACCAGATGGCGTAATGAAGCCACGTGCAAAAATGTCCGTCAACTATGGCCGACTCTCAATGCTAAACGCACAGAATCTTTGCTAAGCGAAAATAAGCACAGCCTTAGCACACTGATTTCAATCATAACGGGACACTGTCTTATAGGTAGGCACGCCCAAAAGATGGGTGTGCAAGCACATGACTACTGTAGAAGTTGTCTTGATGAGGAAGAGGAAGAGACAATCTGGTACCTTCTGTGCCATTGTCCTGCTCTATCTCGACGGAGATTTGCTATTCTACGCAGACAATTTTTTAACGAATTGGAAGATCTCAGTTCTGCAGAAGGGAGTATTCTAAATTTTTTAAAAAGAACACCCTGATTTTAGCAGAAATAGGGAAAGCTCCCAACGCGGCATCACATGGGCTACGAGCCTGAGTGTGCCCCACAGGACAACCGCTTCAACCTAACCTAGGTATCTAACTTTACATATATTCAGCTGCTAATTTTGCTCTTTTTCACTTCACAAACTCCTGTTTCCGTATGTTTTGCGGACCCTCGACTTGGATCCCTTCGTGTTGATTGGGTGGAAGTAAGGAATCGTTGGACTTGTTGTTATAAAAGAAGAAACATGGTAGACAGCGTCAGCATCATTATTTAATAGCCACACCTCGTACTCTCTAAAAACAGCGTGTAGCCACAGCCTCTAAAATAGAGAAGGTGCAACTCATGTGCCAAAAATCTTAAAGGAAATTTACCATAGTAAAATCGTATTGGTCCAAATGGAGGTTCAGTGCCGAGTTGCACCTTCTTTGTTTGAGACGTCTTCTGATATAATTTAATATTTAAAATTTCCCTCCCCAGTACAATTACGTAACAGCCGATTGCCCTGCTCATCTATTGTCTGAGATCACCTGATTTCGAACACGAGTGCGCCATTAAGCATTCAACTAAAACTTTGTAGTGCAACCCGTGGAAAAATTTTCTGAAATAAAAATTTTAACAATATTATCTACTAATTAAGAGTATTTGAAAAACGAAGTACTTAATAATTGTTGTGATTTAAATAATTTGAGTACAAATATTTGCTAGCGCGCTGGTAATTATCGTTGATGCAACTTAAATGTGCCAAACTTCAACCATTTGCCAAAAACCAATTTTATACAAATACCCATTTTATGAGAAGTCTGACTAATTTATTATGGGAAATATTGTATTTAATAAAATGTTATTGTAGGCCTTTTGTATAATTTATTCTAACACACTTTGATGTGTTTTATGGCTCAAGAGATAAGATTATAGTTCGTCGCATTTGGTGGCTTCCCTTGGTGCGTTCAGTTTGAGTTAGATCAGGAACATTTGAATAGAAAAAAATATTATTATAAATTATCGTTTTATTTCAACAATGTTTGTCACCCACAATTCAGAATTTTACAAGCGAAAATATATGGATACAGTACAATCCGAGCAGAGTGAACTAATCCGTGCTAGCCTTGTTCACGCACCCAAGATTTTTCTTTGAACTCAAATGTGGAATTTATAGCCCCTTTAAGCTAGTTCATTTATTATACAAATACATTATATTTAAAACATCTTATCATATGCTTTTGCATATATATAAAGAGAATCATTCATCGCGCTAGTGTACAATACTCACTAATAAGGCAGTGGTATATAAAACCATCAAGTGTTGACACTCTAAGGCCTAAATGGAATCGCTAGTCTATTAAACGTTTTCTTTCAGAGTTAAGTGCAAATGTACATACATATGTACTTATATATATTTGTATATATATTTAATTTACGCACATGAAGCGTGTATTTTTTTATCAAACCTTGTTTATCTCTAAGTAATTATGCTTTATGAGCAATAACATACATATTTACAAAATTTAACAGCACTTTAATGCTTTGAACCAAATAGTTACAATACGTAAGATTTAATATACTATTAACGTTAAAAAAAGGTTAACGTTAAAAAAGATGTTTTACTTTTATTGAAGCTTTTTTTATAAGGAAACTGAAAACATTTTGATAAAAATATAATTTTAAGTTTTATTCAATTGAAAGACTTAGTATAGAGCTTCCTTTGTTTTTTTCTTTTATTTTAAAAATTCTCTTTTTCTTAATTAGTATTAAACATTTTTTTCCAATTTTATTAAACTTTTTTGTTTTTACTTTTTATTAAACAAAACCTTATTAAAAAAATTGTTTTTAATATTTAAAATTTTTAAAATTTTTTATTAAATGTTTGGTATACATTTTTACTTGATTCGCATTAAAATCTTTTTTATATTTTTCTAAAATTTCTAATTTCTATTTAAGGTGATTTTTATTAAAGAGTTTTTTTCTTTTTTCATAATTTTTTTTTTAATTTGTATTAAATTTTTTTTAATTTGTATTAAAATTTTTTTCTTTGTAATTTTTATTAAATAAAAACTTATTAAAAAAATTGTTTTTATATTTCAAAATTTTTTTAATTTTTATTAAAATTTTTGATTTTTAATTTTTATATTTATTTTTTTTTAATTGTAATTTAAAATCTTTTTTGTTTTAATTTTTTAATAACATTTTTTAATTTTTATTAATTTTTTTTTAATTTGTATTAAAAGATAATTCTTATTTTTTTTTTTTTAATTTTTTATTAATTTTTGTTTTTTAGCTTTTATTAATTTTTTTTTTTAGTTTTTATTAATTTATACATATTAAATGCTTTTCATTTTATTTTTTATTAAATTTTTTAAAGTTCTTTTTTAAATTTTATTATACATTTGTTTTTTTAATTTTTATTTAATTTTTTAAAAGTTTTGTTTAATCATTTGTTATTTCTTTTTGAGTTTTTATTAATTTGTTTTTTAGTTTTTATGAATTTCTATTAAATGTTGTTTTTTTTTTAATTTTTATTTAATTTTATAATTTTATTATAAATATTTTTTTTTTATTTTTTTTTAATTTTTATTAAATTTTTGTTATTTTTTATTTTATTTGTTTTTTTTTTTATTCATTTTTATAAAAAAACAGGCATTACATTAAATTTAAAAATTTTTCCAGATATGGGAAAAATCTTGAGGAATCAATTCTTTATTTTAAAAATGTAAAAATTTTTAATAGCAAGAAATTAAATTAAAAAATAAAAAATTGGTTCATTCAATTCAGTCTTGTAAGTTTGATCATTTCCTCATAAGTATTTTTATTTAAAAATAAAGTGAATAACTTTGCATTCTGGTAAATGTTGTTGACATTCAGGAATAAATCGATTGATAAGTACCAATTTTGAAAGGCATCGAGATCTGACTGCAAGTTTTGATTATCTGTGAAATTATGTACCTCTTGGAGGGTTTCATCTCGTGCGCAAACATTAAACAGTTTGCAAACTTAAAATGGATAGCAATGGCCCGCAATGACCATGCAAATTTTTTAAATTTCAGTGCATTTTTAATACAATATTTTTTTTTATTTTTTAGTTCCGTACAATTTTTTTCATATAACGAATGCATAACAGTTTTTATATGGACGAAGAATGCGCAGTACCGTAAAGAAAAAAAATTATAAAAAATCAACGAGATTTCAGGAACTTCAAA
Organism: Anastrepha fraterculus; assembly: GCA_037575425.1. Taxonomy (NCBI): domain Eukaryota; kingdom Metazoa; phylum Arthropoda; class Insecta; order Diptera; family Tephritidae; genus Anastrepha; species Anastrepha fraterculus. Next base: position 17,953 of record JAYXIM010007210.1, on the reverse strand, counting down.
CTTGCACTTTCTTATACTAAAATTTAGGGAGCTATAAAACGGCGTACCAAAAATCTTTCTAGAAATTAAAATCATGGAATTGCGATGAAAATTTCTGAGACTTTCCTAATTTTAGCATAAAATTTGAAAAGTGTATTTTTATGGTTTTTGTTAGGTAATGAGCTGTACTTTTATACAAAAATAATGAACATTCAAAAAAAACAATAGTAAAAATGGTTGAAAATGTTGTTGGGTCACCATTTTGGCAAATGGTGTTTATAGTATTTGTTTGCTGTTATGCCGTTTACTTTTTATAACGAGCGAAATCATTAATTCTTTATCAGTCAGTACTTTATGATGAAGTGAATTATTTTTGATCGCGTTTGGTTTCTGTTTATTATTTACAAAGAATTGAACTCCTATAATAAACCTTTCTGTGTTCCTATAATAAATCTGTGTTAAGGCATTTCAATCTTTTATCGATGACTGAACTGAAATAAAAGCATTCACACCGATAAAATAACTGTTTACTTCTTTTTGACGCACACAGTTGATATATGTACATATATGTGTACATATCTACGGTATAAATAAATACAATATAACTAAAAAAAACTCTTATATCTATAAATCATACGAACATTCATGTTTTCGCATAGATAGTAGGGATGTTTGACATAATTTAATCTTACCTTAATTGTTACTATGCAGCCAATGAGCGCAAAAATGTTGCATAACATGTGATAGGACGCCATTAGCAGGGTTAGCGCGTGTGTTATGTGGCTCAGCGCCAATTGAACGATGAAATAAGAGCTGGACATCGTCAACACGATATACAACTGTACCGGTTGACAGCTATTAAATAAGTCGGAGAATGGCATATTACTTTTTTTGTTGTTTTCGCTCGATAACTAATATTTTTTGGTGTAATAACCCCACTCGGATGAGACTAGCAATTCTAGACGTAGGCAATTCTACGTCTACTTGTTTGGCGAATATTTGTTTGGCTGATACACTGCGGATAGTTTGTTGCGAGTTTCATGTATTATCTGATGGAATTGAGCGCGCTTTGTAGCCTGAAACGATTAAAAATAAGTCATTTATTTTAGATTTACATGTGTCTTGGGGTGTGGTATGCCTACAAAATGTACTCGTTCGTATATGGTTCAAGTTTCTATACTAAATTGTATTGATTTGGGTGTGATTTGATCGAATCTTATAATTACACTGGTTTACAAATAATTAATATTTTTTTGCCCGAAAATTAAACCATTCATTTTCATGTAAATTTGGTTTTTCAATTGTGGAATGGGAAATTTGAAAATGAAATGGAAAACTTTCGATTTTTATTGTAAGAAAAATTTTTTTTTGTAACTAGTATTTATAAAAAGTGAATGCAATCCTCCAATAACTATACAAATTAGCCGCATGAGAGTAAGGATGTCCATACTTAAGGCACCTTTCTGGCCTAGAATTTCGAAAAAATAGATTTTTTTGCTTGTTATGATAGTTTATACTTTCAAAAATATACTTGCAAATTTTTATATTGAAATTCGTTGTAGTTTAGACGTTACAGTCCTTTAAAACGAGACCGGCTTGGAGTACGACGCCCAGGTATAAGCGCGTTAACCGTGTTTTTCTCGAAACTATGTTTTCCGAGTTGACGTTGGTAATTTCTCAAAAAGTACTGAACCGATTGATTTGAATTTTTATTATTTTATTGAGTAAACTTGGGGCAGAATTATAATTTTATAATCAATTTTTCTATTTATTTAAGAGCGAGAAAGTGAAAGAAAATCCTTTTTTTTTGTTTGCCCAATAAACAGATAAAATATCTAGAATTTTTTTTTTGTAAATCTGCTACCCACCATAGCGGCATATCTCCTGATGAAAAATCGACCGAATTTTTTTTTTCAGATGTACCAAAGCAGCCCAACCAGTTATGCCAGTAGCATGTGTTCCGCCAGGGTAAGACTTTTTTTTTATTTTTGTCAATGAAAGAAATATTTTTTTTTTTTTGTAAATAAAAAATTGATCTAATGAATAAACACGATTTTCAATTGATACCGATTGTTTTTCTTCAAATTTCAACGCCTTCAATTTTCAAGTCTCTGGACCAGAAAGGTGCCTTAAGAAAAGTTTAACAAGTGGCCGACATAAAATCGATTTTTATGACATCATTAGTAGATTTTATGTGTAACAAACTACTTAAAGTAATAAATTTGATTTATATACACACGTGAATATTTTTGAAGAACAATAGGAATGCAGGTATAAAATTTGAAAGTCGAACTGACAACATTCCTTGAAAATTTTGTGGGTTTTCGGACTCAGTGTCCGATTTTACATGAGAATTGGATGATCTGGCTCCTGGGTTCTTTTTTGCTGTAAACTAGTTTTATTAATAGTAAAGAATTGTTATGAACTTCCAAAGGTATAACTACATATGCATTCAACTACTGGCGCATGTTTGAATAATTATTTAAGTATATAGAGCGTAGGTTGTTGAATAGTTAAGGGCAAAGAAAAAGTTTCTAATAAGGCTATCCGCACGAAGTGGCACACCTACTTATATAATGCTGCACCCAAAAGGGTGGCACAAACACTTTTTTTTTTAATTTATATTTTCTTTAGTCGAGCAAATTCCGTGTCAAGTGATTATAGCATTGTCGTCGACTTTTCTGAAAATTGGTTTATTTGCATTTGTAATGCATTACAAAAATCGATGCCCTATGAAAAGTGTTCATCGCGCGCTCAGGTCAACGTCCTACCGAACGCACTATTCGGCAAACCATCAGCAAAGCTGAGAATAAATTTACATTATTGGATTTTACTCGACCGATTAGACTACGTACAGACCGAAATGAAGAGAATATTGCGGTTGTAAATGAGAGTTTTGTCGAAGACCTGGAAGAAGCAATCAGCAAATAGGTCTATCATAAGGCACTACTTGAGCGCTTTTACGCAAAGGATTTGGTTTGAAAGCGTATAAAGTACAGCTAGTCCAAGATTTGAAGCCGGCCGATCTTCCTAAGAGTCATAATTTCAGTCGTTAGGCTCTTGAAAAACCCGCCGAAGATCCTCATTCTGGGGCCCGAATTTTGTTCAGCGTGAGGCCCATTTTTGGCTAAATGGCTACGTCAATAAGCAAAATTGCCGTATTTGAGCTGCAGAACAATCCGAAGCGATTCAAGAACAGCCATAGATGCATTGAAAATAACCGTTTGGTGCGGCCTATGGGCTGGAGGAATCATCGGCCCATATTTCTTCAAAGACGAGACTGGTGCCAATGGAACAGTAAATGTCTTTTTGAAGCCATGATAAACGACTTTTACATTTGGTTCCATCAAGATGGCACTACTTACCATACAGCCCGTGACACAATGGATTTACTGCGTCGTCGTTTCCGTAAGCAAATTATCTCTCGACTCGGACCAATGGATTGGCTATCAAGATCGTGCGATATCCCACCTTTGGATTTTCATTTGTGAGGCTATGTATCTTAAGTTTAAATGCTTTGTGGACAAACCCGTTTCGATTGAGGTATTGGAAGGCAACATTACTAAAGTCATTCACGAGATACCGGCCGAAGTTCTCCAGCTAGTCATTCAAAATTGGTGTTTACAGATGGCCAAATTACGGACGGCCAATTGAACTTGCATACATACATATATCTGTTCTAAATTTATTTATAATATTTATATATTCTGAAAAGTTGGGTTGGAGCTAGAATAACTTGTAGCCAAGTATTTTAATACAATTCCTTTACGTTGTTAATTGTCTATGTATTATCTAATATATTAGTCTATGACATGCTGATTTACACAAAGCAATTTTTTGTTGGGGGCAAATTTATGTACAAACACACTTACATGCATTGACCGTGAGTCCTTCATTGAAGGTTTCTAATGAATTTGAGCACTTCTCAGCTTTTATACATTTTACCATTGAACCATGGATTTAGAATAACATCACCTAGGTGATCTTGCAATTTAATTTCAGATTTTTTTTTCATTTAAACCTGAGCTGAGCTGCCTTTCAATCGACGATCACTCGACGATCCATGCCAAATAAAGCATTTGAAGGGCCTTTCACCGGTGGCTAAACATTTTTGTTCAAAAAGGCAATTACGACACCTTCGCCTTTTTCACTCGAGTTGTAATCTAATCATTTCCGTATTTATTTTCATAACCGGATGTTTAATGCTCCATTCTCTTGGCTTGTGCGATGTGGACTGTAATATGATCAAAAAGTACCGGTGATGTTGACTGTTTTTTTCGATTGCCAAGACGTAGGGCAGCATGAGTACCTTCCATCGGGCCAGACAGTCAATAAAGAAAATTATTTATCCCTTTTGAAGCGTTTGAGAGTTGTTGTGCGTCGCAAACGGCCGAAAAATGGGCAAACAATTCTTGGATATTGCATGATGATAACGTGCCATCGCACCGAGCTCGAATTGTGCTGGAATATTTGACCAAACACCAAGTAAATATCATCATGCAAGCACCGTATTCACCTGATATGACCTGTGCAACTTCTTTTTGTTTCCCAAATTGAGGTTACCACTTCGTGGAAGGAGATTTCAGTCGATAGAGGAGCTCAAAGAAAATGCGACAAAGGAGCTGAACGCCATCCCTTCGTCGGCCTACCAGAGGTGCATGGAGGACTGGGTTAAACGTTCGCACATGTGTGTTGCTTCAGACGGGTCATATTTCGAAGGAGATAAAATAAATTTGCCTGAAATTTAACTCTGTTTTGTTTTATTTAAACATTCCCGGTACTTTCTGATCATAGGGTATATTGGATAAGTTTACTTAATCCAATTCGCACAACACAGCTATTAAAGATCATTACGGGAAAAGTACTTTAAAACTTTAACAGAGCTGTTCTTTTTTGGAATTGCGATTGGGTTTTGGTCATTTGCGATTGGGTTTGGAGTCATTTTACATGACTGCATAAGAAGCGGACGGCGGCCACCGTTGCCGAATGGCTTAGTGCGTGACCACCATTCGATAATGCACAGGGTCTAAACCTCGAGCATAAAACATCAAATGGTACGAAAGACTTTTTCTAATAGGAGTTGTTCCTCGGTAGGCAATGGCAAACCTCCGAGTGTATTTCTTCCATGAAAAAGCTCCTCATAAAAAGCTCGACCAAATACCCAATAAAGGGTGTAAGTACCAATTATGTATAATTATGTGAGGATGTGAAGAGAACAGCATATGTAGTGGATGTATAAGCAACTCCTCTTCCAGCTCTCAACAACGGCGTTCTATATTAAGTGCATTGATCTCTCACTCGAATGCTTTTAAAGACTTCATTGAATACATCTTCGATGATTTATCAGAAGAAAGATGCTGTAATTAATTGACGGGGATTTTCGCTTTAGAATTTTATTTTTATTGACAAAGCGAATTAATTATACGCCTTTATCAGGAGTTTTAACATTTTCGATATCAAGTAAAGATCTACACGAACTGTCAAGGTTATATTTGCTCTACTTCGAATCAGTATTATTTTTTATGAATAATTCAAATTATGAATTTAAAATCATATTGATTTACATTAGCAACCACATTGTGCAACTATATAATGAAATTGATCGCCTACAAATCACAGACGCTTGACGGGAATTGCATTAATTAACTCGTAATGAGAAAGTAGGCTCCGTATGCCCATTTTAATGAAAATATGCAAGTTTATATAGTGTTATGTAGATATATGTGTGTGTGCGAGTTTTGCCACTTCACTGTCGCTCAAAGTTAGTAATAAAGATATTAAAAGGCATTTAACAATGTTTCAATTAAATGAGATACTTATGTAGATAAAGTGGAGAAATGCGAGGTATTCCCAAACGATAAATATTAATGAGTATCTTCCTGATGCGATGATTTCATGCAACCAATTTACACGCTGATCAAATGCGGGTGCGAAAAACTGAGTCAGTGACTGATTACAAATTACAAGTGCATGCACACAATATTGATACAGGGTGTTTCTTTTTTCGCCATGATAGAACTTCTGTTGAGAATAAATTGACATCTGACGAAAAACTATAGCACCTCAACATTTTGAGCAGTTTGGAACATTTTTTTTTTTAAGTGAAACTTCTTAGGCGTCAATGGGCGAGCGAGAATGGAGAGTGAAATTTCAAGTCCATGCAACGTTTTGGGTATTTTCGTTCCGCGAGAGAGAAAAAAGTTGTAATGTAGAGGAAAAGGAGAGAGAGAGCTATACCTTATATACATATATCTTAGATAAACTTTAGGCTTTTTTTCCTGAGTTTTTCCATGTGGTTGCTAATTTCTAGTGAAAAATAACACTGCCTACTTTTCGGCGCTTGTTTGTTGGTATAAACTTGCAGGAAATATATTTTTGGTGCCTATTTTTTGGCGTTATATTTCCTTGGTGACTACTGTTTGGGGTGTTTCTTGGTCCCAATTTTTTTCGGCGTTCTTTTGTGTGGTGCCTACTTTTTGGCGCTTATTTCCGTTTTCTGGCTAGCGCTTGTGCCTACTATAAAGTGCTATCCATTCCGGCGTCGGATTTATTGATATTACCTTGCGGTAATTTGTGCCGTTGCTGAGAAAAATTTGGTTAAAAACCAACTATTGTAAAATTTCGAGATACTTTAGACTTGCACTTTATTCTACTAAAATTTTATAAGCTGTAAAACTGTGCATCCAACTTTTTTTTTATCAATTCAGAATTTCAGAAATTGCAAAGTTTGAAATTGAACTGAAAACTTGTCGATTTTTTTTAATTTGTTATAAAATTTAAAACTCGAATTAATGTTTTTTTTTGTTAGGCAATGAAATGAAATTTTTTTAGAAAAAATAATAAGCATTTAAAAAAAGAAAAATAATTCGGACTGGTCAAAATGTTGCGGTGCTAAAGTTTATTCACGGGCTGTACCTTCGATACCAATTTATGCTCATTACAAGTTCTATCACGCCTAAAAAAACACCCTATGCCGATATGGTATGCCTGCACTTCAATTGATCAATTACTGACTCAGTTTTTCGCACATGCATTTATTATAATTTATTTTGAAACCCTTTTTCGTCACAAGTAATTAATGGCTTGAAGCCCATGTTAAGTGGATTATGAATTTTAGCGATGAAATAGTTCGAAATAACATTTGAATAGACGTGAAATGAAAATGACTTTTAGGCAAAAGTACTTAAATGTAGGTAAATGAGCGTTTTGTAGTTAAAAAAACATGCTATGTATATATAACATTATGTATATATGTATGCATAAGAATTAAGTCTTCCTCTTGCCAACCTTGTAAAGAGCACCTAAAAATTTGGACTCCATCAAGTTTCAATACTTTTTTTACAAATACGGCTCTTAACAATTATGTATATGTGACAAATAACATCATTTAAATGTCCACCTTGGCACCTTGACCAAATCCGATCAAGGGAAGCTGTAGCATTTCCTTTTGGATGTCCTGCGTTATTCAAAACAAGCTTAAAATAATTGGGAACACCATAGTTTGACGGATTGGAAGACATCTCAGAAGGGGGTTGAAAATGTCTCTATAAATTCGCGGATAGAATCCTTCAAAACGCATAACTAATGAGCTCCATCTGGTATTGTTATGGACCGAACCGGTCTATGCGTGACTGCAAGTCAACCAGGTCAACCTAAGCTAGCCTTACCGTTTATGTTTTGTAATAAATTTTATAAAGCCTGTCTATGTTACAAAATTCGCGCGTACATTGAAAGAAGCGCGAAAAATATATTTCTTTCCTGCAAGTTGGTAACTCTGTATTGAGTTTTTATGCCAACTTGCGCGCGATCTGTTACTAGATATTTTAGCAAATACATACTCATAAATTTTTTGCTCGTTACCAGGTGGTGCAAAACCAAATATTAAGTATTCTAAGTATTCATCTTGAAATGGAGTACTTTTGAGCCCGACACAAAAAACGCGCCTAGATGTTGTTATGTATAGTAATTTTTTCATTCTTTCAGGTTTCACTTTTTTTATTCAAAATACGTCTTCAAGTAAAATCCGCCAAACGGTCGATTTACGAATGCCTAATTGTTGAGGACGTCGAAATATCTTTGTTGAAGTTGGTTCAGCAACACTGCTTCAGCGCTACAGCAGCAATATTCTCAACAGAACGGCCAGTATTTAGCAGAACCAACAGAACCAGTCTCTTGAAATTATTCACCAAACTTTGAATTGTCGACTTATTAACACAATTATTTCCATAAAAAAATTACGAATTTTGCGATAAGTTGTTCTTAAAGAGCGCCAATTTTCATAATAAATTTCAATAATTTTAACGCGTTGTTCCATCGTGAAAAAATGTACATCTGTCTGCTTGACAAATGTCAAAGATGCCATTGAAAAGGGATACCGTCTAATAATGATTCACTATTGACTTCTGGACGTCACTTTTTAAATACCCTTTATATTTTTTTAAATTTTATTTTGGCCCACATTTTGACCCCTTGCTGAATTTGTGCACATCACGTGTTCGTTTGTGTCAATACGCCGTGGTGTACCCCACGCGCTGGGCGCTAAATTGCATATGCCCTGGTATATGCATGTATGTATGTAAATACATTTACACATTCAAGCATTTCAACAAACTTATGTAAATAAGTACGGCAATTTTTCGAATTTTCATGGGTATGCACGTATGTGTGTATATGTACATATTTATCCACGTAAGTATGTGTATGTGAGCACATTACAGACTGCATTTATGTAGGTTAGTCCCACGACCCATTTGCATTCAACTCATCACTTAATTTCAGATTTCAATTTGTTTGGCACTCAGTTAGCAATGCCCGACAAAGCTGCCAATTTTTACTTCAATTGTTTTTTTTTTCAGTTGCAATTTTACTACTACCACAATGAACGGCAGTAATAATTATAATAACTACTTACTAACATAGCGCAATTCATGAGTTATATTAGAATATGTACGTGTCTGTGAACGTAGAGTTCAAAAATGGGTTAAAAATATTTGAACTTGACACAATTATTTACAAATACATACTTGCCAGTTCAATACCCGTCTAAGCGCGGCGCATATGACCGCTCGGGTTGAATAACATTTGCATATATTACACGAAGTTATTAATTCACATGCAATACGTATGCTTGTAACAAAAAGAGAGAGAGTCACTAAAACAAAAACAATCACCCATACATATATGCATGTACAAGTATGCAGGTGTGCACATGATTTATGAACTTCACTTTTTATATCGTGGAGTGTGTACATACGTACATACGTACCTACATATAATTCAATTATGGCATTCGATATTGACATGCCGAAAATAGCCCTTAACTACGTAAAGTACCACATGCACGTCGTCACTTTTACGAGTACACAGAAATTCGTCAATTGGATATTCAAATTTGTCAAACGAATTGCGAGGGATTTGCTATTTGCTTATCACTCAAAACTAAATTTAAGGTGATACCGAAGTATTTTTGCTCCAAAACAAAATTCCATAGATTAAGAATACAAATACTTACGTTATAAATGTCTATATAAATGTGTTTTTATGTACAGGTATCCCTTGTATAACGCGGTCTTATACAACGCGGTTTCGATATAACGCGATTTGGAAAAATTAGGTTTCAGTACAACGCGAAATTTAGGCTTATATAACGCGAAGGGGAAAATACATAATTATAAAATCTGGTAACACTAATTTGCGTATCACATATTTATAATATGTAATGTATTTTTAATGTAAACCGGGGATTACCCTTTTTTGCCTTCACAACATGTGTGAGTATACCAGGCATGCTTACGGCATATATATTTGTACTCTTATTATATTATCAGTACAGTGTGAACTTTTGTGGATATCAGGTGTTTAATAAGGAAACAAATTTTCTTTTTAGAAATTTAATACATTTAAGTATCAGCATAAGTTATATTTGTGATCGAAGATAGGTATGTATGTAAGTTTTTGTTATTGGTAATTTTCTTTTTTATTTACAATGTACATATGTAAATTTTTGCAGCCATGAATAGTGAAATTTCAACTGCCGAAAAACCAACACTAAAGCGAAAATTTATTACCTTGGATGACAAAATTAAGATTCTGGATAGGTTAAGGAGTGGTGAAAAAGCATTATTAATAGCAAAGTCTCTCAGTTTAAATGAATCCACAATACGCACCATTAAACAAAATGAAAATAAAATTAGAAATTCTGTTATTGCTGGGTCATCAATAAGCACAAAACGAGTTGCACGTGTGCGTGATCTTTTAATAGGAAAAATGGAAAAAGCGTTAATGTTGTGGACAGAAGTCTGTGCTACAAAAAAAAATGCCAATCAGTACAAATGCCATTAAGACGAAAGCTCTTAAAATTTATGCACATTTAAAAGAAAGTGATTCAGATGCAGTCCTAGTAACCAAAACATCTAAGCAGGAATTCTTAGCTAGCAAAGGCTGGTTCGAAAACTTTAAATCTCGCTTTGGATTACACAATATTAAAGTTCAAGGTAAAACTGGATCGGCAGACGTAGAAGCTGCGAGTGTTTACCCTAAAACTCTTGCTAAAATCATTGAAGAAGGTGGTTATAAGGGAGAACAAATTTTTAATGCGGACGAAACAGGTCTAAATTGGAAAAAAATGCCGCGTCGGACATACATTTCGAAAAATGAAAAAGTTGCACCGAGTTTTAAGGCCGCAAAAGACAGAATTACTCTACTTCTACTTCTCTGTAGTAATGCATCTGGTGACTACATTACAAAACCTTTATTTATAAACCGCTCGTTAAATCCACGAGCGTTGAAAAATGTCGATAAATCCAAGTTACCTGTTTATTGGCGGGCAAATAGCAAGGCTTGGGTTACAAGCAGTATTTTTCGAGATTGGTTTATAAATTGCTTTGTACCTGAGGCTGAAACTTATTTGAAGATTAAGAACATCGATTTCAAAGTGCTTTTAATACTTGATAATGCCCCTGGACATCCAAAAGACTTAAACCATCCCAATGTAGAAATAGTGTTCCTACCACCTAATACCACGTCTATCATTCAACCGTTAGACCAAGGTATAATATCAACGTTCAAAGCATTTTATATTCGGCAAACATTCCAACTTATTCTTGATGAAATGGATTCAAATCCTAACATGACAGTTACAGAACTATGGAAAAATTTTTCAATTTTAAACTGCATTACAATTGTAGAAAAATCTCTTAAAGAATTAAAGCAGTCAACGCTAAATGGCTCATGGAAAAACATATGGCCGGAGATTGTTGCAAAAAAATAATGCTGTGCCACCATTACATATGGAAGTGAGCCGTATATTAACGATAGGTCAACGTTTCAGTGGAGAAGGCTTTGACGATATGAACGAAGATGACATTTATGAAATTATGAATGAAGGTACAGACCTCACCGAAACAGACCTAATTCAATTAACAACTGAATCTCCATCCGTCTCAAATCTCGCACTTCGGTAAAAGATATCTGTGAATCAATTCCCAGTTTCACTCTGAAGCGCATACGAGAGGGTTTAAGTTTGGTTGAGAAAATGAAATCTTTCTTTACAACTAATGATCCTTCGCTGGAGAGATCCAGCAAAATAATAAGGGAAATAGATATTAATCTAGCACCTTATTACGAAATTGAAAAGGAGCTTAAAAAAACCACCCACCAAAAACTGATAACAGATTTTGCAATTATAAAACCAGTAGAAGAACCACAAGGTCCCACAACTAGTTTCTTATCCAATAGCGAGAACTATGTTTAATGTTAATGTTAAGTTTTTGTGTGAGTTTACAAGTGTAGGTATGTGCATAGCTTTAAATTATTCTAGTTATCAGCTAAGTTGGGGTTGGTCGTTTGAGCCGCCTAGAGTTTGCCCTTTCTGCTGTGGGGAGTTGTCGCATGCCATTATTGGAATGGTTCATTAAACGGGCAATATGATTTGTGCTGCGTTTGCGGATGATTTCTGCTACTGTTTCGATGTTGAGATCGCGATGAATGTCTTCGTTTGGGATGTACCAAGGTGCATTGGTTATAGTTCTGAGTATTTTTGATTGTAGTCGTTGAATAATGTTAATGTTACTTTTGCTTGCAGTACCCCAGATTTCTATGCCGTATGCCCAGATTGGCACAATCACAGTTTTGTATATAAGTATTTTATTCAGCAATGACAGTTTCGAGCGCCTGCCAAGTAGCCAATATAGTTGTCGGAATCTGTTTTTTACCGCATTTCTTTTCATCGTAATATGTTCTTTCCAGAGAAGTTTGGAGTCAATAGTCATTCCAAGGTATCTTGCTTTGGTGTCTATTGGGATTTGTGAGTGGTTTATTGTCAGATTCTTGTGTCTTACTTTCTTGTTGGAATAAACTACATGAATTGTTTTGCCACTATTGATTTGTATACCCCAAGCATTAAACCATGTTAGTGTTTTGTTCAAAGTTTGTTGTAACTTGTTTGTTGCTGCTTCTAAGGTTTTATGAGTTGCCAATAGGACAGTGTCATCTGCAAAAGTTGCTATCATGTCGATACTTGCAGGCAGGGGAATATCAGCTGTGTACAGTACATATAGTACAGGCCCTAGTACACTGCCCTGAGGTACACCGGCTTCCATGAGTTGAATATTAGAGTATTTGTCTCTATATTTCACATAAAAGAATCTGTTTGCTAAATAGCTTTTCATTAACAAATAGTAGTCGAGTGGAAGATACTGTTTAAGTTTAAATATTAAACCCTTGTGCCACACGCTGTCGAAAGCTTTCGCTACAGCAAGATACACAGCAACACATGTATTTCTTTTGTCAATTTCTGATAATATTTTATTTGTTACTCTATGTACCTGTTCTATTGTTGAGTGTTTTCTACGAAATCCGAATTGGAACATAACCCCCAAATTTATATGAAAACTATGTTTTAGATAACGCGGAATTACATAACGCGCAATTCTTCTGGAACGTAACTATCGCGTTATACGAGGGATACCTGTACATGCATATATACAGTGGTGGTCACAATAATAGCAAAGCGACATATTTCAAAACTTCTATTATTTTTTACTTAAATTTTTTTTTTTATTTAATTTTTTTTAAGGGGACAGCTCTCCTCCAACACTTTCAAATTTTCCATTTTTTCTTTACTTTAAGAATTCATTTAAATTTCAATCTAAAGAATATCTTTTGAATGTTTTAAGCTTAATAGAAAGTGTAAAAAGTCGCTATAAAGTCGGAGAAGTGATGAGAGTCGAACGAAAGAAGAAGAACGAAAACTTTAATCGCGTTTTTCCGCACTGTCGAATAAAACTCAAAAAGTAGTCAAGATATCAACTTAAAATTACTTTACAGGCATATTATCTAGTATATTGGCCTTTGCATGTACCTCAAATTTTATATTAATTATCACTAAATCAAAACAATATGATGAATTTGTTTATATAAAAATAAAATTTTTTTTCTTTTTCGCTTCATTTTCATTTTTGCGATTTTTTTTTAATTAAAAATAGGTAAGAGCAAAGCGGAATAATGAACAATTTTTGTCTGGTTGGTTTCAGTTGATTACAAGAAGCTGACCATTCCACGGCGCAAATTAATGTAGTCCCGTTTGAGCAGCTGTACCGCCGCTTTATGTGTTTTTTTTTATTAAAAAACAAATTTTGTATATTAATTTAAGCATGAAAAAAATGATGGAAAAACTCGTTGTCAGAGGAGGTGCCCCCTTAATATAATTGAGGCTACAATAAACACCATACAATAAAGACATACTTAATTTGAAAATTAAAAACATTTTTATGAAAATGTTTATAGACATTTCCAGTTTTTTAGTCAGAATTTCTGGTTACGCAGTGTTTGGTATAAATTAGTATCAATTTAAAGTCAAAATCCGTGTTTATTTTTGACAGTCTTTTTTTTTTGTTGCAGTATTGGGCATTTTCAGCCACTTTAAAAAATTCGAGCATAAAAAAATTAAATAAATATTAAATACTTTGCAGTATGTTGCGCTGCTACTATTGTGACCGCCACTGTATATATAAGCATATAATAGTTATACAAAGTGTTTCATCTAATGTTGGTAGTTCAATTTAATTTGGCACATTTAGGTCGCGGTAGCCCAATGGCTTGGTGCGAGACTACCATTCGGGAGTGCGTAGGTTCAAATCTCCGTACATGAAACAACAAAATGATAGAAAACGTTTTTTCCTCATAGCGGTCACCTCTCGGCAGGCATTGGTAAACCTCCGAGTGTATTTCCGTCATGAGAAAGCACTTCATAAAAACATTTGCTGTTCGGAGTCGGCTTAAAACTGTAGGTCCCACCATTTGTGGATAAATATGTATATAGGTATATATTGAAATAAAAAAATTATTCAGGTTTGCAAAATTTCATCTTGAAATTCTTTTACTTCAAATTTTATTTAAGTTTGATATTTTCCAGTATAAACTTACATACGACTTTAACGATTTTACCTACGCGCTTTATTTGTTTTGTTTTTTCAGTGAATTGAGATATTCATATCGCCCAAGAGACGAAATTAATGCCATGATTTATAACGATTTTTGGTCTTCATATGAAAAAAAAGTGTGTACACTTTCACAACATCGGCTTTCACGTCGATGACACGTCTCGCATCGCCTTCTGAATTCGATAAAGAAGTTCTCAAATCACTTTTGAAGGAGAATGGTGGCCAAACCAGTCGTGAATTGGCGGGAAAAATGAACTGCGATCATAAAACAATTCTCAATCACCTTCATTCAATGGGATTTACCGAAAAATTTGGAGCTCAACGAAAAAAATAAAGTCGCCTTCAAATTGCTTCACAGCATTTCGTCCCCTATCGAGCAACACGCTGTCATGAACAGCGCGTTTTGTACCGAATCGTCACGGGAGATGAGAAATGGTGCCTATACATCAATATGAAGCAAAGAAAGGACTGGGTGGCTCCAAGAGATGTGCCAAAGCCGTGAGTCAAGCCGGATCTTCATCCAAAGAAGATCATGATATGTGTTTGGTGGGACTAGGCACTGCATGGTGCACTGGGAAATGCTCGAAGAGAATGTCACAGTCAACAAGGAGCTCTATATTTCCCAGCTTCATCGCGCGAATGAGGCTATTTGACTGAAAATACCTGTCGACGTAGTTATTATAAAGCATACTCCTTCACGACAACGCCAGGCCCCATGTTGCACGAGTCGTCAAAGAGCTCGAATGGTCCTTCAGCATTCGCCGTGTTCTCCGGACCTTGCACCGACCGATTACTATCTTTTCTGCTCTCTGTCAAATAAAGGGTGTTACCTTCGATAACAAAGAGGTCCTTAAAAATGGACGCAACAACTTCTTTGACACCCGACCAAGCGATTTTTGGCGGAGCGGGAACAATTTTTGTTTAAATAAAATTCTTCGGTAAAAATGCTACGAACTTATTCCCCAACATAATAATTACTAAATAATGTTAAAAAATATAGATGCTATAAATTTATAAAATATAATTTAAAAAATTAGTAAAAAACTATGCTTTAGAACGTACATTAATCGTAGCATTAACTGCACCCTGTATTTATTTATCATCCGCGTGCTCAACAAATTGGAAAATCTTGATTAAATGGGCTTAGCGGATCTTCGCCATCCCTCAATCAATTGTCAATCTAACCCTAAAATATATAACAATTGTAGGTGAGCGTAGTTTTATTAATAAGGCGCGGTACAGATGAAGCCCTACAATTTATTTGTACCTCAAATCGCGATGCGCTATCCGCTTTCAGTGAATATTGCGGCAAATTAACAATAAATATATGCAATACAAAATTAATTTATTACATTTTATTAAACGCGCAGCTGACGGGCTTCTTCTTTGTGCACGCATACATATTAACAAAACCCGCACAGGGTACATATATACATACTGATTTTAAAACATGTAATCGGGTTAAGCGTTATGGCACCTTGAACTTGAAATGCAACTCGCGAAATCGCTGCGAAATTAAAAAAACGTTATTAATTTTGTTTTAAATCACACATCTTGGCTGAAACCAGCAGTGAATTTGTTGTATATAGCGGGTACAGGTCACTGCTACCGCCTGACAAAGCATTTAAATTTCCGCATCCACACACAAGTACGTACACCCATGCAACAGTGTAACATTTTTTGCAATATTTTGCTCAAAACTTTTTTGCAGGATGGTTCATGTAGAACCGACTCTCTTGGGAACGCCTATTTCCGGTGGTCTCAGTAAGATAGCTGAGGCTATTGAGTGCTCAATGTGGCTCAATGGAGTAAAATTCATGCAATTTCATTTCGGCTACGCAATTAATATTAAGATACTTTTCACAGTTACGGCTCATAACTCCATGTCGACGACCACCAGGTAAATGACGCGGAAGCGCATTCATGATCAAATATAGGTATTTTAATGCAAGATTTCAACGAAAACAAAGGCTCGTTCAAATTCAATAAATAGCCCATTTTCAGTTTGTTAATCTTTTTCTGCTCAATTTGCATATATAAATGTCGTAGGTAATAAAAGATCAGTACAAAAGAGTCTCTGGTGCCTCGCGTAATTGATCAACACTGGACATTTATGTATGTGCACACATAAGTACGCACATATGTAGGCAAACAAATTTTAACAATAATGTTCATGTAGATGTGTGTACGTGAGTTCTGGTGACGTTTGCCACTATTTAAATCGTAAATGCCCACTTCCGCTTATTATTCAATAATGTGCCCAAGAACACCCGAGAGTAAAAATTTAAACATCCTCTTAGGAAGACTACTTCTATACTACTAATTTGGTGACTGTTCCTAAATCGGTCGAAAGTAGGCAACAGTCGTAAACGATCAAAAATGAAGCCACGAAATAATTTGTGATGAAAACAGATTCTAATTAGAATCATGAGAGGAGACATTATATGAATTCCTAGATGTGCCAAGAAATATTGGATGCTGTCTATGGAGATGCTTCGTCACCTATGACCACAATTAGATGTTCGTTCAACGAATTTAAACGTTGGCAAACATCCGGTTTTGATGAGGAGTGGCCAGGACGCCCGGTAGACGTGGTTTCCGAGGAAATCATTCAAAAAGTCCACGACATTATTCTCGCTGATCGACGAACGAAAGTGCGCCAAGTAACAGAGGCCATAGGTGTGTCGACGGGAACGGCGATTAATGCTATTTTACATGATAAGTTGGCGATGAAAAAATTGTCGGCCCGATGAATGCCGCAATCGCTCATGGTGGACAACAAGCGGATGCGGCTGTTAAGTTCGAAGCAGTGTTTACATCAACTTAAGCGAGATCCGAAGGAATTTTTGCATCGAGTTGTCACCGTTGATGAAACCTATATTCATCACTACAAGAAACTAAGCAACAATCAAAACAATGGATTTCTCCTCGGTGAATCTGCTTCAAAGAAGGCGAAGACAGTCCCATCGGCCGGAAAGGTCATGGTGACAATTTTTTGGGATGTGAACGGCGTCATCCTTATGGATTTTTTAGAAAAAGGAGGAACGATCACTGGACAATACTACAGTGAGTTATTGAATCGCTTTCACTCGAAGGAGACACAGTCGCATTTGCGAAAAAGAAGGCGTTGTTTCACCACGATAACGCACCAACACATTCATCCGGAGTTGTCGCCACCAAACACGTATTCACCCGATCTGTCTCCCCGCGACTTTCTCTTGCTTCCTCACATGAAGAAATGGCTCGCGAGAAAAAAATTTAGTTCAAAACAGGAAGTCATCCTCGATACCAAGGCGTATTTTGGAGAGTTCGACAAATCCAATTTTTTGGAGGGGCTAAATAAATGGCTGAGCATTGGGAGAAGTCTAGGGGACTATGGTGAAAAATAAAAAAAAAATTTGTTTTGAAAAAATGGTGTCTTCATTTCTAACACGGGTACATATTGAACCTCCCTCGTACTTTCTAAAAAAATTTTTTTTTTTGGAAAAATATTTAATATTTAAAATATACTTTTAAAAAATTTTCTTCCGATA
>JAYXIM010007202.1:0-61367 GCA_037575425.1 Anastrepha fraterculus | reverse complement strand
ATCAAAAATGTAAAAAATGTGGAACTAAAAAATATGCAAAGTTTTCACTGCTTTTGTCACCTTTGTTGACTAGTGTTATTCGTTTTTGCTGCATTTACATTCAAGGTTTAAGGTTACACTCGTTTCCTGTTAAGGCAAAGCAAGAACCAATTGTACCAATCCACATGCACATGCATGTTTGTATGAATTTGTAGTGCCATCACCAATAACTGCCGATGCCTACATTTTGTCTCATTAGGAATTTGATTCATTACTCGATTGTAAGCGCAACTGCTTTAGTTTGGTTTATGGTGTTGATTTATGTTTCGTACGTAGAGGGTCTCTCCAAAGTGACGCTTAGATGTTAGTAGAGAATAATTGCTAGAGAATTACCTCTTTTATGTCAGCTTTGTTATATATCAAGTAGACAGGTGTACAATATTTCACGATGGAATAACGCGGTAAAGTTTATGAAAATGGTCAGTCTTTAAAAAGGACTGGCAGACCAAAAATTTGCAGTACTGCTGAGAATATTGCCGCTGTAGCACAAAGTGTTGCTGAACAACCTTCAAGATCTCGCCGTTCTCAACAAGTAGACATTCATGAATCGTCTGTTTGGCGAATTTTACCTTTGTAGACGTGTTCATGGTGGACATGTAAATTTCATTTTTCAGATATAATCGTTAAAAACCGTATTTAAAATAAAATTAGTGAAACGTGAAAGAACCTAAATTTGTATGTGTTATTTTAAATCAACATCTTTGGAAGACCCTTTTTTATATGTGTACAAATTACAGTAATGCGATTTAAAATATTTATTTTTTTTTCAATTTGGCAACACATTTTTCATTCATAAGTAAAATTTTCTTTTTGTCATTAAAACTTTTGTTTACAAGTAATGAAAAATTGATTGTGTCCTCAATATTTTTTGAGATGTTTTTTTCTTTTATTTGGTTGAGTAAATTCGCTAAATTTTCGACATTATATAAAGTCGTCAAAAGTGCAAATTTTATGTTTAACAATTTATTTAAATCGTCGTGTAATAAAATCTTTATTGAGTTATTAGTTTTTATGCCTATGTATTTGTGCGTTTGTCTACATTTTTCGAGCGATCCGTTGACAATTGTATGAAGTCGATTTTCACCGCGCCGGCAAAGGCGGGAGTGAGTGCATCGAAAATTCATTTAGCAAAAAGTCAATTGTTTGTATTTGCATGCTTGCGCAACTTATGTGTATGTAAGTACGTGTGTTCATTGAGCGGCATGTGGTGTTGACAAAATTTTTCACAAAGCTGCATTTAAGTGACTGAAACTGTCTCCTCGGACTTGGATGGGGTCAATCGGCACATGCCAATTGTGTGCTTGGGAGTTTTTCCAAATTTATTTGCGTGCATATATTTATATATTGCTGCATACATATATACATACAAAACTAATTTTGTAACGGTAAATTAAATGAAAGCAATCATATGCTATTTTACTATTTTATTGGTTGGCTGTTAAAGTCAAAGTGTTGTTTTACATTGACATAAAATTCTTGTATAATCACTGCTTTTATTTGATTGACTGCGCGCTGGAGTTAAACAGGTTTGGTGTTGCGCGGTAAGTTTAAGTTTTCATTCAATTAATATAATAGTAAAAAAGTGTTATTGCTGGTTTTTGTTCATGTAACTTATGTGGCCAAACCCTAGAAATTAAAAGAAACGAAAGTGTGGAAAGGGGTAAGACCACACTCACATGATGCTTTTTGATTTCTGAGAATTTTTCTTTTGCTGGCAGTCTTGTGCATTCTATCCATTTAACGCCTGCTCGGCAGTTTTTTATTTGGAAGAAAACACCCAACGTCGTCAGGAAAAAGGCAGCTTGCAGGTTGTGTAGTGAGGAAGACGAAACCAGGCACGTATATTTTACCAAAGGAGTAAATAAAACTCCATAAAATAGGACAAATTTTAAAATGTATTAACTTAGAAGACTTCCGACACATTCCTATTCTTCACAGGGTTCATACATTATCTCCCAAGCCCATTCTCTTCAGGAACTTCCAAGTTCTCATTGATGAACGTGCAGGCTGGTCAAATAATTCCATCACCTTCAAACCCGGATCCCAGATATGGTATACTGATGGATCGAAATTAGAAGATGGTATAGCAGGGGCGGGAATTAATGGGTCTAAATTAAAAAAAAAAATCGATTTCTATGGGTCTCTACCTAACTATCTTCCAGGCAGAAATACATGCCATTCAGATATGTGTGAGGGAGTGCCTCCGTAGAAAAATGAGAGGAACTCACATTTACATGCATACATACTTTCAGATAGTCAGGCGGCTTTCAAAGCCCTTCTATCAAATACAATCACCTCAAAAATGGTACATGACTGCCTGGGAACTTCAACACAATGTTATTGGGTTGGGTTCCTGGACACGAAATACCGGACCAACTAGCAAAGAAAGGGGCAAACATCCTCCTAACTGCTCCTGAACCTTTCTGTGGACTTACAAAGGGCCACATCAACGAAATTCTTAGGAGGTGAGAGGTGAAGAAGTTCATTTATCGGTCAGCAATAAGCGAAACAATTCCTAACGCCGAACAGAGGAATTTCTGATAAGCTACTTGCACGTCGCAGAGTGGACTTGAATTTTTAACTGATTACCTCACAGACCATTGTAGCCTGATATATCACGTAAACGAAATTGGCCTCTCTGAGACCATCATCTGCCATCAATCTGTCTGGTCAAAAAAATCAATTTTTTTTTCGTTTTAAGCGATTCTTAATATATATATTTCAGAATATTCACACAA
This sequence comes from Anastrepha fraterculus, assembly GCA_037575425.1. Lineage (NCBI taxonomy): Eukaryota > Metazoa > Arthropoda > Insecta > Diptera > Tephritidae > Anastrepha > Anastrepha fraterculus. The sequence continues at coordinate 58,590 of JAYXIM010007202.1, read as the reverse complement.
TGTCGATTTACAAGCATAGCAACAACACAACTCTTACAGGACTTCGTGTGAGAATGGTAGCTTCATCAATTATGATACTATTAGCCGTCATCGATTCGATAAGCGTTAGCAAGAGACGAATAGGTGAAGCAATTGGCACACATAAATAAACAAGCGTTGGCAGCATTGGAGAAGAGCTGCTAAAAAGGGCAGTTGCTTGGAAGCACTTAATGAGCAGTAGTAATGAAACTTGCCTACTATCAGAAAAAAGAGTTGGTAGCATTGAATACACTATATTCAGTGTTCAGTTTTATGCGGCACAACACCATACTCGCTAGTGACGAATCTTCCTCGATAACTTCGTTGTTGCTTTCACATGCAAATTTTTCCTCAAGCGAGCAAAGCTCAAACACAGCGAGCAGAGTAGTGGCGAATCGAAAGCGACTGTGTGATTGATCATGAAAGAATTTGGTATTTCCATTACAACATCATTTTGTTTTGCTCTATGGTTGCTCTATGTTAGTTTAATTTTGTGAATGTATAACAGTTTTTATCAGTGCTGCCATAGCTGAGTTAACCGAGTTGGGGTGCTCTTTTGCATTTCGTGTACAAAAGAATATGGCTATTGCCGCTCACATTTATTACATTCCTCAATACTCTTTGTTACATAAATATACTTTTCCATTATATCTTTTGTTTTTATTTACATTCATTTACAAGTAGTTTACCCAAATGAAATGATGGCATTTTCTAAAGAGTATCAAATTTCAACACTCAATTATTGAAAAAGGTGCATTTTATTATTCTCAAGAGTCTTTGAAATGTAAGGAAACGTGTGTATGTTCGTATGTGTGTATGCATATATAAAACTCTGTTAACTCACATATGTATGTAGATGCACGAAGTCTGTATTTATAGGGGCTCTGTCGCTTGGTTTCAGCTCTAGTGCAATATAAACAGGCCTAAGTGCACTTGTGTTAAATCTTTCTGTCTTTTATTTCATTTTATTTTAAAACATCCTGGGGGGTAGCGTACATGCACACATTAATATATTCATTTCCAAGTGCACTATTGATATGAATGTCTCTCTTTCGGATTAAGAAAAATCCAATTAATAAGATGATTAAATGACGTATTATATACTCCTTAAGTATTTACCCAAGTGAATGCATGTAGTTAAATTTAAACCCTTAGTGGCTGAGATATTAGGTTGTTCAATAAGTTTTGCGGCTCGATAGGAAAAATACAATTTTATTGTTTGAAATTCACTTCATTATGCTTCAACGATATTTCAATTTATGAATTCCATCTCTGAAGTGAAAATTTGGAAGGGCTGCAAAATACGTTTCTACAACTGTTACGAGCTCATCATTTGATGAAAAACGCTTTCCATGCATACATTTTTTTTAGGTCTGGAAACAGATGGAAGTCGCAATAGATACTCCAACGATTCGAACTTTAATGCATGGATTTTAGCCATTGTCAAAATGCTCTTGTGACTCGGTGCATTGTGCTGATGAAAAATTTTTTTTTCTTTTGCAAACTGCGTTTTTTTCATGAATGGTTTCCTTCAGCTGGTCTCACTGAAATATTGAAATAATTATTAAATAGGCGATTTGTTTCACTTACACTTTTATTTATTTGTTTATTTACACTTTTTGGAGTTAGTAATACTAACTTAGTATATGAAGGTTTCAAAATATAATATAATTTTCTATAATTTTTCTAAATGCGTCCGAAAGTTTAAATCAGCAGTAGTAGATGCTCCTAGAGTAACTCTACTACAAATATATCAAAAGCAAGAAGAAACTCAAAATATTTCTGCCATATAATATAAACCTTTGAATTGGGTAAAATATATATGGATATATATGGGTATGAAAATATATAACATGGATTAGGCCTGATTTAGAAACCTCAAACACCTGAAAAGAAGTTTCTTAAAGAACCTGAATTTGTGAGGTTCGCTTGCTCGTCTCATGTATTAAATAGTTTATGAATTTTATTGAATTTTTTTCACAAAATTTATTATTTATCATGGCATAAATCATTTTTTATGAATAGTGAAAGTTGTATTTTAATAAATTTGGCCGCACTCGTTGTTGTTGTAGCAGCATAAACATTCCCCATACATATACGGGGAATGCTGTTGACGTAACAATCCTTGGCCGAATGTAATTCCGGCTTGTTTTGGTTACGAAGAACGGACTGTCGTGGGAACGGGCGGTATAGTTTGAGCAGCTCTTCTATTTCCGTATACTACTGTGGCCAAATATTGGTGTGTCAATGGCCCGTTACTCTCAGTTCCAGCTTTGGCTTCTTCATTCAGTTTTTCGCCATTAAGTCTATCCATCCTAAGGTAGATTCCAGTGCTTTTATTGACAGAATTTTTTGAATGCCTTTGCATTTTGTGGGCTTATTTTGAGGATATCATTTACTCACCCGGTAGTTAAATTGCAGTTAGCTGTGCCGAGTTCTTTCTTTGCTTTGCAACTGAATCTGCAAAGTCTATCGAGGTGCTCATCAACTACCAGAGACTCCAACTTCTGATGACTTTGACATCTATAAATAACTCTGGGAATTACAACCACAACTCAATTTAGATAATAATTGACTTTGTTCTTAATTCTTGACTACTTTCAGAGTGAATTTATGTTTGCTGTCCGTTTTATTTAAGGTAATCTCGCAACCATTTGAAAGATTTCCAGCAGCCGGTACAGCGATCCAGCTTTAATGTTTCACAACAAACAAATAAACATACAAACATACTTATTTATGTAGGTGCGTCCCACTCGCTCAACGTCAAATCCGTTCACTTCATTTTGCAGCAAAGTAATTCCATTAATTTCACGTTAAATTACGGCCGTTTTATGGCTGCTGCTACTAAGTACTTAACTTTTCGAATAATGACTGTGGATTTTGCAACAATGCGCCCACCTCACTTGGGCCATAATCTGTAAGTTGGTGGTACCTAGCGATATATAGGAATATACTAGGGATGTCAATCCCGGGATGCCGCAAAATCTCGGGAATATTATAGCGGGATTTTTAACTTCTTACGCAGTATATCAAATGGAGGCAGAAAAGTCGTCTTAAACAAAAAAAAAAACTACATTAACTTTAACTTCTTAGCAATTACCTAAGTGCGGTCAGCAGGGGCATTTTCCGGGGTTTATGCGGCCGGCTTGAAGACCCAGACTATGCGGACGACATTTGTTTACTATCGCACAAATACTCAGATGTATCAGCTACACTACAAAGACCAAAGTAATGCGGATTAACACCACCTAAACTCAAGCCCTTCCAATTGCCGACACACCGCTTGAAGATGTAGATGAATTTTGCTACCTTGGGAGCATAATTTCAAAAAACGGCGGATCAACAACTGACACACGCAACCGAGTATTTAAGGACGCGTTGCATTTGGCATGCTAGACAAGCTATGGAGATCAACCCACATCTCCAGGCACATAAAACTAGAAATATTTGATGGCAACGTGGAATCGGTAATTCTGTATGGATGTGAAACATGGAACTTCACAACAAGCATATCACAATCATTGCAATACTTCCTAAACCGTTGTCTCCGAAAGATAATGCGCATATTCTGGCCTGATATTATAAGCAACGATGATCTTTGGGCGGCTACCGGGCAAAAACCAGTTCACATAGAAATTATGCGTCGCAAGTGGAAATGGATCGGACACACATTGCACAAACCACGGAATGACATCGCAAGAACAGCGGTAGACTGGAATGCCTAAGGAAGCCGTAGGTGCGGGAGACCAGCCCACACATGGAGGCGACAAGTATCATAGCAGCAGAGGCGGACAGCAGGCCGTTCCTGTAGTCAAATTAAACATCTAGCTCTAAACAAACGAAATTAACTTGTTTATTGAGGCCCTATGCATCATCTAGGAACTATGGGAGAATATATATATAAATATATAAGTAGATATGCTTTTTTTTGTTTTCTTGTTAACATAAAAAGCATTGCATGAATTTCGGGATTGTTAGGCCGAGATCCCGAATATCCCGGGCTCGCAGAAATCGAAAAAAATTACAGCTGTAATATGTATGAATAAACATCTTACCAATTTACATGTATTTGAGCACTTATCCGTAGCGAAGAGTAAAATCTCCGTAGCTTTTTGTGTGCTCGCTCAGCTAACTCGGCAGACTTTTCTTATAATTATTATTACTATTATTATTGTTGTTATATTTTTAATCATGATCAAATTAACATCAATTTTTTTCTTCGTTTTGATACGTTTTTAATACATTTCTTGTTCATAATTTTGCTTTGCTTTTTGCCAAGTATTTTGCTGTGCGCGCTTTGGCTCAAGTGTTGTGGATTCTCGAAGACTCTTCCGACGCCAACAGCTTCTGCAGTGAATGAATGATCAATTCGCGTTTTAAGACTAAATTATAATTTCATATAGCATATATGTATGTATATGTATGTATATAGTTTTCTTGTTGTTGTTGTATTTTCATTACCTTATTTTTGCTGCTTGCAGTTTTTTTGTTCCATTAATCCCAGTCAGTTCGTTTGTAGCTTTGAATAAGTTTTTAGGTGAAGAAAAATTGCGATATTGAAAAATAGCTTTACCCAAGTGCTTACCCCACACACCCGTTTATACATATGCACATACTATAGGTATTGTATTTATGATTTTGTGTGCGTACTTTTGTTAGAAGCCATTGTTTGTGGCTGCGGCTGTTGCAAGTGCTGCAAGTGTTGCGTTACAATTGCGATTTAGTGCGCGACTGCCACTAAGCAACCACATACAATCAAACACGTGGATAGTCAACTATAATGGGTTTATGTGTATGTACACGCAATAATATTACATGCAACAACACCAACAGCAACAATTACCATCACTAAATACCATTTTGGCATTAGATACTTCACTTCGAGTATCGCAATTCATTTCATTATAAACATAGCAATGGATTAACTACACACATACATACGTACATTTTATACTTATGCTATATATATGTGTACAGACATAAGCCTGCTCGTCTGTGCTGTTTTGCCTGTTGCAATGACTGACTTTCAAGTGTTTGGCTACTACGTCTTAACCAAAACAATAAAGCTAAAAAAATAAAATTAAAATGTGGTCTTACCGCACTTCACTTTGGTGTGCTTCGTACAAGTATTTTTCAATGTTGAAACCATTATCGTAGCCAAGAGCAATACCTGCAAAATATATGATTTTTTTTTACTTTTTCTGTGTATTTAATTTTTATTAAGTGTTTTTGTTAATTGTCTTGTTTTTATTGCTTTGCAAATCCTAACCCTAATTCTTGACAAGATGTAGACTGATGAATAAAAAGTTCAGTTTTTCTTGGAACAGAGGGTGTATTACTTCGTAGGAATAATCAGACTAATGCCTAGCTCAGACTCAGAATGCATAGTAGTAGCCAACGCGTCCCCAACAAGTTTCCGCTTATCAAAAGATTAACACATATTGCGTAGTCGAAAAAGTCTTTTCGTATTTCTAATCATACTTCAACTCTTTTTTTATATTTATAATGAACTTTATTAAACCAAATATGTACCATTTTGGTCGACCACCTTTTGCCATTTTTGTCTAGAGACATTATTCCATCAGTGTAAAACTTTTGTGGTTTCTCGGCGAAAAACTGCGACAAGTAATTTTCACAGGCTTATCTTCAAGCCAACTTTACTCCGTTAAGGGAGTTCTGCATTGACCGAAACAAATGGTAGTCCGATGATGCAAGATCAGGACTTTATGGTGGATCCATCAAAACTTCTCAGCCAAGCTCTCCCAGTTTTTGCCGAGTCATCAAAGATGTGTGTGGACTAGCGTTGTCCTGATGGAGAACGACGCCTTTCTGCTGATCAGTTTTGGCCGTTTTTTCGATTGCTTGCTTCAATCTCATCAGTTGTTGACAATAAAGTGTAGAATCAATCGTTCGAGCAGGCTGTAGCAGCTCATAGTGGATTATTCCTTTACAATCCCACCAAACACACAGCATAACCTTTCGAGGCGTCAATTCTGGCTTTGCGACCATTTGTTGAGCTTCACCACCCTTGCACCATGATCTTTTTCGCACATTATTCCACTTTTCGTCTCCTGTTACCATTCGCTTCAGAAATAGTTCGATTTCATTTCGTTTCAGCAAAGAATCGCAGATGTTAATTCGGTTCATTAAATTTTTCAGAGACAATTCATGGTGGTACCCAAACATCGAGCTTCTTTTTGTAACCAGCCTTTTTTAAATGGTTCAAAACTGTTTGATGATGAATGTTTAGTGCCTTGGCGATGTCATGGTAGCTTATGTGACGGTCCTGGTCAATTTTTTCCATAATCTCATCGACTTTTTCAACGATAGGTCGTCCGGAGCGAGGTGCATCTTTCACATCGAAATTTCCAGAACGGAAGCGGGCGAACCATTGTTGTGCCACACGAACTGATACAGCATCGTCTCCGTAAACTTCACAAATTTCATTGGTGGCTTGCATGGCATTCTTCCCTTTTTTATACAAAAATTTCAAAATAGAGCGAATTTCTTCATTATTTTCACTCATTTTTGAACAGCTATAACTTTTTTTCAACTCCTCCGAATTAAATTTTTTTTGGTTAAATGAAGCTTAAAATGTCACCTTTCTAAAACCACATGATATGACACAGTATGATTGGTAGCACTGGAGATAGATGACTCCAACGACATCTATTGACAAAATACGAAAAGACTTTTTCGACTACCCAATATTTAGTCACTCATAGTCAAAATGATGCAGCAATCGCTTATGGCCAGCAGTCGCTTACACCAGAAATGTAACTCTTACATAAATTAATATGGATACGCATAAATATTTACATATCTTTAAAGAAAAGTTTGTTACAAAATGCCACAAAATTAAATATTCGGGGCAATTTTCGCTACTATCAGCATAATGACCCGAAGCATAAACACAGAAGAGGATAAGCTACAAAACATCGGTTTACTATTAGCTTAGAAATTGTTATTGCTATAATACGAGTCCGTTGAAAAGACTGTGCATTTATAAAAACTACTTAATTGTTTGAGGTAAACCGTTTTTACTTTTCATTACAAGCAATGATTCTTAGGACTGCATAATTTTATCTGTTAGTTGGCATTTTAGGTTATGTTATGTTTATGGTGCTATACAATATATTGTAATACTCAAAATTATTTTTGCTTTATATTTTAAATAAAAACAGGTTGTATTACCAACTGGTGTCCCAATTTTGCCAAGAAAGTGGTTTACTTTCCGCTAATTTCATTGTTGGGTTAAAAAGTTTGACTACATCATTTTGGCTAAGTAATTTAATTCTTTTTCGTCAAACTGTGTACCTTCCTTATAATCAATAGGTACACTTTATCATAACGTTTTTTAATTCCTCGATGCTTCCAATTAATACGACTGTTCAAAGCCTTCAAACTAACTTTCGGGTTAACAAGGCTGCTTTCAATTGTGCGAGCACTGTTGGAAAAATTTTGTGGAGTTAGAGGAATACTATGTATTGTGAAGGTCGATAATACAATTTTGCTCGAAACTTAATTGACAAATTCCGGGAAATAAATTGCAACAACTCGCAGGTGTTTATTTCGTCGATGATATTTTTATTCGATCCGAATCGCTGGCCGCAGAGACATTTCTATTATTTCTATTTTTAAAAAAGTCGTAGAGAATCCTCTATAATAATATGGTATATAATATGCTATATGAGGGAATAACTTGAAACCTAAATCATTCTATTTCACTGTCACCATTTCGTCGTTCTGGTGGAAGAGAACTTTTTCTCACCAAATGCGATCCTTTTTGCTTCTTCTTCTAGCCCTTCATAATATGCGCCGCCGTTTATCCTTTTCCAGGTAATTGATGGTTTAACTTTATTCGGTCGATAGATCCACATTGACTTGTGCAATGTTCCACACTTTTAGTGGTGACCGACAAATTATCATGTCAAAAAATCATAATTTTGATTTGTGTGATTTTTTCTTTTGAAATTCTGAAATGAAATTCTCTATATTCCCAATTTCTTCTATTCTTTACCTTGAAATAAAACTTTAGAAATTTAATTTTTTATACTTACAAAACTCCGAGATCCCGACTTTTCGGTATTTCGTGACTACAAGCCTGCGTATAAAAAATGTACCTACTTGCAAGAGTTTACATCCTTCAATTCATTAGAACCAATCTGTAGTTATCCAAAAATACCTATAATCGGATAGTGGGAAGGGTTTGACCAATTTGAATTTATTTTTTCTAACAGATGAAAAAAGTACAACGTCAACCTTTTGCTCTTCTTAAATTCGCCGTTCAAAGCCGGCATAGAACTGAATGTTCTTTAATTTTTGAGATAACATCAAGACGCTCGCTACAAATTTGAGAAGAATCGTAGCCAAATACCTAGTAGAGGAAGTAGTCCTCAATTATATTTACCAAGTTTGGTGGCTGTAGTAATTAAAAACCAAAACGAAAGGGCTAATGCTCTACTTACAAAAGCAATCCAATTCCATTATTTTTTTCTAAAAAAAAACAAGCAAACAAATGCAAAGATGTCATTTGATTTACGCTTTGCCCGGCTATACGCTGTTTTCATTGGCCACTTCTTGTTCGACAAATTCAAAGTCACACTACTTTACAGTTAAAACTTGCCTTATTTGAAGAAACGGCGGTAACTCTGTTACTCTTTTGTTTACTACTCTCTCTCTCGTATATACCATACAGTGCGTTTCAAAATTATAACACAGGTACTTATTGACCAGTTTTGACAATTTATTTGTTTCTTATTTATTTTTAATAATTCATTTATGAAAATATAGTTTATTATATGATAAGAACCATATAAATCCAAGTTTCAAATTTTATGCAATTTAAAAAAATAAAAAAAAATTTTAAACTTTTTAAGCAGAATTTTTAGAAAACTTTTGATTATGCAGTGCCTATTAGATTTCAGTATAATAATATTGATTTCACGAGCGCAAATGCGAGAAAAGTGAAGCTTTTTTTTTGATATACAAAAATGTCGAGAACTCGTCAAATGGATAAAATGCAGAAGACTACGAGAAAAAAAGCATCAAAAATGATTGACTCCAGACTTATGTTTTTTTGTATCAAAACTCAATATGCTTACTTAGTTAAAATGGGCGTACTTCAATTTTTTTCTAAAAATATTGAAATTTCGTTGCATAATTGTTGATTTTTTTCAATTTACTCAAAATTTAAAACTTGAATTTATATGGCTTTCGCTGTGGTATGAACTTTATTTTTATAAAATATTTAGTGAAATTAAAAAAAAATAAAAAAGGGGAAAAATGAATAAATTGTGAAAACCTGTCAATAAGTACCCATGAGCTTATTATGAAACGCACTGTATATGTACAAAAAAAAAATAGCGAATGTGATAGAATTAAAATTTCAACTTTACGGTTTTGTTTTTGGTGGATGAGAGAGGGTTCGAATTGCTTTCACACTTACTGCAACCGCGTCTACTGCTTCCCTCCTCTTCTTCTGGGGACACTTCCTTCCCGGGACTATTTTCTGCATTAATTCGGGATGGCCCAGAACGACGTCCATTAAATGTACCAGTTCTATTCACCTACGTCTGGGTCCACCATGCTTGTAGCCAGCTTCAAGCTATAGGATCGAATTCTTATGTCTCTATAAGACTCTCTCTCTGTAAGACTTGGCTTTGTTGTACTACGTCGAGGTCTATCTTTTTTCTCCGTAATACGCCTTCAACGTTTCTTTTAACCGCATCCCAGTTATCCTCGCGTTGAAAGCATCTTGTCGATCCCATTGGTCGGCGCGGTGTCGCCAATCTACTCCCTCAGAGTATCTCCTCCACGACCCATCTGTCGCAATTAAATAACGTGTGTTCGGCGTCATAGTTCGGTGCTTCGCAGTTTATGCACCTAGGTAACTTACCTTACTCATGCGGTATAGGTATTTCTGGAAGTATCCGTGGCTCGAGAAAAGCTGAGTCCTGAAATAGCCCATTCCCTCGAAGTTCCTTCGAACCCATTTATCTATTGTACGAATCAGCTGCCCCAACCATCTGCCACTCGATTCAGCGCCCCATCGGCTTTGCCATCGCTGCATGGTTTGGCATCTCCGTTCCGCGGCATTAGTAGTGGCTTGCTTTTTCCTAGAATCTCGTTGTCGGGCCATGAGGTCGATAGGTATCTTCACTGCTGCGCGGTGCGGTAGGCTGAGTCAACACTGAGTGTCGTTGTTTGTTGTACAGCCTACAGTGCTTTGCGCTTGGTTTCGCAGTTTAGCGCATCTCACCATATTTCGTTATTGTACAAGAGTATTGCGTTTGTGGTGGCTATGATCAGCCTTTTCGTACCTGGGTTGATCCACCGATGTACGCCATTAGTCTGCTCAGCATTCCCATGATCTTTGCTGCTTTGTAGCCGCGTACCGTGTCTGGGCCCAGAACGTAAGCCTGCAATCGAGCTGCACCGCTTTTTGAGTTATTAGGGATGTGTCGCCTAATTGCTCCAGGACGTGGTCTCTAAGCCAAAATTGGATCCTTGACATGACTTGGTTCAGCAACCGCTTTAGCTTTCTGAACATCTGGTGTATCGTTCTGAAGTTCACGCTCGCTCAAGTAGCTTTGGAGGACCCTTAGGCTGTTTGGATTATTAAGTCTGCCTATCGTAAGTTATTAAAGGTGTTTCGTACATCAAGCATGGCCAGGACGACGATGCGCCTCAGGTAGGAGTGTGCGCATTGAGCGAAATTAGATTTAGTAAGGTTATAATTTTTCTTTAAACTAATTTCAACTTCCAGGCAGCAAGACGTTTATACGTTGAAAATACGCTAATTGAAGCTTTAAAAGCTCATTCAATAAATAAATTACAGATTCCAGCTAAACGCTCTATATTAAAACATCATTCTTCAAATTAATTTCGACACAGATTTGAGACATGCCAAAATACAATAAACACTGTGGGGATTTTTGAGTGGCCGCTACTGTAAATGCATGTAAATACAAGTAGTTAGTTTGCGGTAATCTTGTAAATCTAGTTGAAAAGTTGCAGTAATTGTACAACTTTGAGGCCATAAATTGCTACTATTTAAGCACATCCAACAACAACAGCAAAATATAGGCGCACAAAGAATAACGCAGACATAATTAGTTAGCTTTGCTGCTCATAAATTCCGAACAATTAACAACACAAGAAATCCCACAATTTAATTGGATCAACAAATACTTACACATACAAATGCCAATATTTTCATTAATCTATTGTCTATACAAATTTACTACACATTATTATAAAATAAACTACTTTCTAGGTTGGTTTGTTAAAAGTGATTTCATCCACCTGTTTTTTACTAAGCAGGCAGACTGAGAGCTCTGTTAGTTTCTGTAAATTTTCTAAAAGTTTAAGCACTTAATATTTTTTTATTTACTTTTATTTTGCTCTCCTTCGGCGCAATGGCTAATCGGTTACCGTTCTTTTTGTTCTAAATACTACAGAATTTATTACCATTTCAAGCGTAGAAATTATTTATAAGTCTAATTGCATTTTTTACTACTTCTAAAAAAGTAGTAAATAAGTGAATGTGCACAAATACTCGTACATCTACAAACATATACATACACACACACACACTTGTGTGCATGTTGCATTTGCTCTGTTGCTCCATGCCGCTCACATGCATTTTGCATACGTTCCGTGCGAACGTGTCTGACATATAAAAAAAAATGTGAATTTATAAAATGTAGCAATTACAAGCTTGCTGAATGCCTAACTAACTCACTGCTGACTGAGTGACTGAGTAGCGTATGTTGCTGCCTGCATGACTGACTGACGGCTCAGCTCCCTTGTCGACGCGACTGCCGGATCGCTTGGTCTGGCGCTGCATTTGGGTGTGTTAAGTTGCGCATTTGTGGCTTCCACTTGCCACATACGAATGCAAGTAATTGCGAATTTTCTACTCTTCATTTTGTTATTTTCATTAATATTTGGCCGTTATTGTTGTTGTTGTTTGTATTGTATTGCGAATGATGACTACCAAAGCATTAATTGAATTAAATTAAATTGCGTTTCTTTTAGTTTAATTGCATTTTTTGCGCGCTGCAATTCATGTCTACTCGTGTATACAAGATATGAGGGTGTGAAATAGAATTTGAGCAAGAAGGCAGAAAACTATTTTTGAATTCAAGAAATTTGAAATTCAAGACTTTCGAATTCCATAATGAAAGTCCTACCGCCTCAGTGAAGGGATGGCGACAGTATTGAAAATATTTGTAAATGTAAATATTTTTACAGTACAAATACCAGTTAGACATTTTAGATTATAAGGTTGAGAGATCTTCCACGCTAAGTGTCTGAGTCTGGCTTTTGTTCTTGTAACTTTTATTGGCTTCAAGTCACACTAGAGGCGTAATCTCAGGTATTCGGGACACAATCTGCAAGACAAGCCTATAATTGCCCTTTAAAGACGACTGTACTCATATAGGAAGCTTAATAGTATTTTTTTTATACGCTGCCTGCTTCTGCAACCATTTGCTTTTTCTTGAGCTACTTAATCGAGCATGACAAGTTTATATTTAATCTTAAAGTTACTTACAAGCAACCCGTCTGTGAAAAAAATAGGTTGTAATATAAAGTCTATAGGAAAATCAAAACCCCTAAAACCAGCAGCCTTAACAACAATAAATTAAAAACTTAACTAAATAAACACTAAGAATCTCTTCAAAGTAGATTAAATGAAATGAAAATCTAAAGATAAACAATAGAGAATTTAAAAAATTATATGACCAAAAAAATCGAAAAATCTCTGAAATAGTGTTTGAAGTTTTCGTTTCAGTTCTAGTCTCGCTGCCCAGTGCACTGTAAAAATAGCTTTTAGCCATATTTGAACAATTCATTTTTATGATTGTTGATGAGAGCTCATCGTTATAAGGCCAAGGCCCACAAAATACCCAGAAGTTTCTTCAGTTTGTTTTTCTTCTCTAACACTTAATTATGGTAGTAGCCCCGTGTGACGGGTTCAAAAAATCGATTTTTTTTTTTACATTTTTCGGAAGAAAAACATCTTAAAAATATACTATAAAAATTTCAGATAGAAATTCTAATTATTTTTAAAGTTATAACTAAAAATAAAAATTCTCAAAAACCATGTTTTCGAAATTTCGGGGAATCACTGACTCAAAACTATTCAACCGATTTGTCTAAACATTTAACCCATTCTAGACACACATATCTAGATCCCGGACCTTTAAAACATTTAATTTTTTAATAATAAACTATTTAATTTAAACAATTTATGAAGAAAAAAAATTAGATTTTGAGAACTTTTTTCACAAGTCCGCCTTTTTGTTTTTGTTTTTTTATTTTTATGTATATTTTAAGCTCGAGACCTAAAGTAAAGTCTACAGAATAATAATCTGTTTGAATTTTTATATTTCAGATGTCTTTGGAAGGCTGTGTGTTTCCCCGAACCAACTCGTCTTTTTTTTAAGGACTCCACTTTGACGTCAAAAATTTTAAACAAATTAATATAAAATTAACTTCAAAACATTTTTTTTATATACTTCAAAACACCAATAAAAACATGTAAAAACTTTAAAACGATCGCATCTTATTTTCTTTTTAAAAAAGCTTCATGAAAAAACGTCGAAATTTCGGTCGTTACACCGGACTACTACCTTATGTGAGCGTAAGTGTGAGTCCGCCTTGTAAATTGCTGCACTGACTCTACACAGCAATTTTAGTGTATTAAGGATAGTGCTAATTTCACAGCCATGAAATATCGCCAGCAACATGCATTTGGCTTGTGGTGAATTGTTGGTAGCAACGCTGATTGTTAAATGAGAAGAAACGTGAAATTTATGAGCATCGATCCTGTAGCAATGGGCAAATTTTAGTAAGAAAAGTGTTTTTTTGTAACAAATAAATTCACACAGGTATATACAGTCGACTCTCGTTAATTCTTAAAATATTACAAAGTATCGAGTGTTTGAAATAATAAATGGTTTGAAATTTTTGAGAGAAAATAAACTTCGAATTATCAAGTGTTTTTTTAACTGCTAATGTTTTACATATGCATATTGTGAATTAATTAATCTTTGAAAAGAATTCATTTATACGGGTTGCTGCTGTTGAAACTTTTCAATAATTTTTTTAAGCCGAAAAAGTGCCTGATATGCTGTTTCATCAATTCCGTTTTGTAGTCAAAAGCTTTGTAAGTTATCGTATGACCACTCTTGCTACCTTAACTCATACCTCTGCCAAAGGTTCTGATATATCGTCTTCATCTTTATCGTTGCTCTTTTCATTCGTCGTTATCTGTCGCAGATAAAATTTCGCCATCGGTTAGTGATCCTGAGGCAGCAACATCTTCTTCCACTTGAACATACATAGTCAGAAAAGCTCACACCGCTAATGTCAACTACTATTACCATTGATGGGTTTTCATCATCCATAATTATTTGCGAATTGTCCTGATCTTCTTTTACGAAATCCGATCCATTTATATTTACTGCAAGTAGAACTGTCAACCTCTCTTCACTATGTTTTCCCCCATGACACTTTTCATCTTTAAAAGTAAGCGTCTTGTCCGATAAGCATTTGAAAAGTAGGCCAGTTTCATCAGTATTGAAACTGCCTCGGGCCTCATAGTTTTCAATCAGTGTCTTCAATTTATCATGCCAATCTGAGCAAATCGCATCATTAACAGTTCCACTTTTTCCATACACTTTTTGAAATCTGTAAGCCACCCTTCACTTGCCGCAAAGTTTTGTATGTTTAGAGTAGACACAAGCTCTTTTGCTTTTTCCTTTAACAAAGTTCCGCTAATGGATATGTTTTGTCCTCTACACTGTCTAAGCCAAATAACCAGGCTATCGTCCAGACGAGAAAATTCACTTTTAGTTGTTCTTTTCCGTCCTCCAGCAATTTGAGCAGCAGTAAATTTCTCCTTGTTCTTTATTATGGTTGAGAGAGTACTGAGAGGAATCTTAAATTCTTTTGCAACATCGCTTTTCTTCTCCCCTCCTTCTACTTCTTCAATTAATTTCTTCTTTTCAGCAATCGTCAAACATTTATACTTTTTAGGACTCATATTTAATACAAATTTTTAATCTGTATTCCCACGAAGCGATTCGTGCGGAAGCGTGCGCCAAAATGTGCCTATGTTTTATGCGTAACACGCAATCTCGCACAGTAAAGATATTTTCAGGGGAGTCCCAAAATTCAAAGTTCTTACTAACACACCAAGAAACTTTGTAAATTTGAATTGTGAGTGTTTGACCATATTAGTTCGAATTACCGCGTCGTAGCAATAATTTTTTCGTTCGAATTACCCAGTGCATAAAAATGTATGAACATAATTTGAAATATAAAGAGATTTTGTAGGGGACTCGTGATAACTCGTAATTAATGAGAGGTTCGAAATATCGCAGGTTTGAATTAACGAGAGTCGACTGTATTGACACAAAAAATATAAAAAAGGTTTACTTACACTCTTCGCGAAGATGTTTCGCTTAAAAGTGTCATATCTTCGGAGTATACGAACTCAGGCACTTTAATCGCAAACGAACTTTTAGTTTTTGCTCAATTTTAAATGTGGATGTGCATTTTAAATAGGTGTGACATGTTGCGCGGTGTTTTCATGGCGTGAACTGAGTACTACGTTACTGTGAAATGCATATGAAATTTCACGCGTATTTCATGCCAATGCAATTTGTATGGATTTTGATAGCCATTTCACGTGAAATGCGTGCTTAGTACTATGATTTACGTGAACATTGATGCTAGGAAGCAATTTGGGAAACATATGGATTATTGTACCATTTCTTGCTTGGCTGGAGCTCAATATTGGTGTTTTTTTTATCGAAGAAGATTCTAATTCAAATCTAATTCAATTACCTGCAGATTTCCCGGATGCTGAGATAGTGAAACATACTTGTAAATGTATGCCCACACACCCTTTATTTGTAGAAACCTATTTCTTTAAGCCTCAAGACGATCTGGTGAGCAGTTCTTTTCTTAGCTTGCTGCAGATTTCGTTGAAAGACGGTTTTAACTATGATACAGACATACATGCATATATCGTCTATTGTAGATATATAATTCGTCTATAAGAGTTGCTATCAGATCAGTGAAACAGAAAAAAATAATCGTTAATGCGAAAGCTAGACAATTTTTCCTTAGTGGGTAGTGTTTTCATTATTTGCTTGCATAAAATATGTCTGAAATATTTAGCATGAAATCACTTACTATACATAGTAAGATAAGCTAGAGAATAAGATATTCGAGCCTGGAACAGGGTTACCACCCACCCTGAACTCAAGAGGAACAACAGTAATTTTAGCAGTAAATTTATTTTCTCATAAGCAAAACAACAAAAAGTATTCAGAATAAAACCAAAACTTAAAATCTCGTAACACTTAAGCCAGATTCTGTGTATTTTTGATAAAATCACCAGTCTGAACTCAGCTAGTTTGGCTTTTAGGGCAATAAAATATAGCTTTTTTTAATATTTCAGTTAAATTAAATAATTAACTCAATGAGCCACCGACTCCTTTCTTTGCTTCATATTGATGTGTAGGCACCATATCGCATCTCCGTGATGATTCGGTACAAAAAGCGCTGCTTATGACTGGGTGTTGCTCGATGCCTGGTGAGATGCTTAGAAGAAATTCGAAAAGACTTTCTTTGGTTTTTTCGTTGAGCTCGTGAGTCACCGAAGCTCCAAATTTTTCGGTAAATCCCGGAGTAGAGAGAAATCCCATTGACTGAGAATCGTTTTATGATCGCAGCTCATTTTTCCGTCGATTCACGACTGGTTTGGCGACCGTTCTCCTTCAAAAGTGATTTGAGACTGTCTTCATCGAATTCAGAAGGCCTTCCCCTGCGGGACGTGTCATCGCCGTCAATGTCACCTATTTTTGAACCATTTCCGTGCTGTAGACTCGCTTATGACACCTTTTCCATACACGACGCAAATATCCCGGGCTGCTTCGGCAGCTTTTCGATGAAAGGCAAAGAAAAGCAGGTGTCGAAAATGTTGCTTTTCGCTTCCTGGGCATTCCATTTCTAAGCCTCAAAACTAATAAAAATTAAATAATTCAAAAATACAATTAACATAGTTTTGTAGAGCAGAAAGAGTTCTATCGAATGAATACTTACCTTTTGCTAAAACTTTGCTATGAACTGATCAAAGTCAGATTAACACTCTACTGGCTATAGGGAAAGTGGTTTTCTTTATTGTGGGCATCTCCTGTTATAGAAAGTAGATTGAGGCCTGCCGAAAGCACAAACATCTCAAAATTTCCAAATGATTGTCTTTTCATTCTGTGATGTTGCTGGTTTCAATGCTGATTTGTTTAAAATAAATGAATGAATGAATAAAGTAGCTGTTTCAGTAAATAAGTCAACTAATTCAGTATGGACAAATAAATTTTATGGAACTTCTACTCGTTTTGCGAATTTGTGCGAGTTAAATGAAAAAGCAGAAAACAAACTGAATTTGCAATTTAAATATCATCACCATTCGATTAGTAAGCATTGTTAAAATAAATTTATGCTCGAAATGGAAACAATTTATATGGCATGAGAAATTCTTGAAAAGCTTTAGAAGGGAATCGATGATGACTTTTTAACTAAATCAGCATATGAATCAAACGCAAATTTAGAGGCTTATCACATTAAAGGTGAATATTACAGAAGATTGGCTTTTATTTATATTTGCTGGAAAGGCTTCTGTGGAACTTTTATAACTACTTTTTTCTGCATATTCTTATATTCACATATATTCGACTTTTGTCTACCCCACAAAAGATTCAAAATTTTATTTGCCCAAATTCCTACAACTCGGCCTCAAATCTTCTTTCATAAATATACGAGAAATAAGGAAATTGGTAGCAAATGAACGGCAAGTGAACAAAAGCACCTTGGACACTACTCAGTACTTTGCAGCCAAAAAAGGTCGAAACACGTTTTTTGATCGTCCCATAAAACGAAACGTGCAAAAAATACAAATTCATAGCCAAAAGGGAGTCACACAAAATTATGGTTAAATAAATATAAGTGAACACTTAATTGCACTTTCAATTGACAGCTACCGTTTGAAGTGGAATTAAAACATTAAGGCCACACAAATTTGAATACATACATACGTATATACCTGTATAACTAAATACGTATACAAATTAATATTCAAATCATATGTTAATGTTTGGAAGGCAAATTTTCTTGGCTTACAAAATATTTTCTATTTCTAAATAATTTTCTTGGCTTGAATATATATATATAGTATTCTTTCTAACAGTAGCACTAAATGGCGTCAAAGCTAAACCCCACCCAAACACATTTCTACCAATTATTAGCTGGAATAGCAGCCTCTTTTTGTGCTTGACCACTTTTCTGTTGGTTTATTAACCAAATTCAAATTCCAGAGTTGTACCAGAAATAAAAATTAAACTAAAAAAGAAAATCACACAAAGCGCAAATGTCAAAATTCTGAAGAACTTCGTGGTAAGGTGGAGAAAATTAAAACAAAAAACAAAAAAAGGGCAAAAAAAAAATTATAGAAGCAAGAGAAAATGCGCATAAATTAAAGAAAGAACCGTGCCACGGCAACTCTTTGCGGCCTTTGGCTTCTTTGCGTTTCATATATTTTGCCTCAAAGTTTCAAATGTCTTGGAAGTCTAAGTAAAAACTTTCTTTTAATTGCTGTGCTGCTGCTACTTCTGCTACTGCCTCTATTTATACAAATTTTATTTATGTATGTATTTATGTAAATAAGCAACGTGAGTGGCGGCCTTTAACTCTTTTTTTCTTTTTGTAAGAACAGACACTAAATATTTACTGGCAGAAAAAGGTCAGCTACATTGTTGTTTATTCATAAGGTGTAATTTCACTTTTTTGAAATTAATACTTATCACAAAATAATAACAAATAAACAAAATGAAATGCAACACGAAAATGCCAACGGTAGCACTTCGCTTTATTGAGTTTATACTTGGCTTTGCATTTGTTGTTTTGCCTTTGTTTCATAGGTATGTAAATATGTTTGTAGTTGAAGCTAAATTAAATGCATTTTGTTGTTGTTGCATGTAGGTGTCATAATTTTATATAACAAGGCTAGTCAGTCTTGCTGTATCTAATTAGTCAGGTGAGGGTCAACCTTAATTATTTGTAGACCATTTGAACTGGTTTTTATGTGGAATAAAAATTATTATTATTATTTTTTCTTTTATTTACCCTAATCCAAATGTAATTTAACTTCTTTTTATGTGGAATAAAAATTATTATTTTTTTTTCTTTTATTTACCCTAATCCAATTGTAATTTGACTTTTATTTTTATTTTACTTTATTTTATTTTATTTATTTCCCTTTAAGTTTTTTTTAAATTTAATTTAATTTAGTTTTTATTTTATTTAATTAAAAGGTAATGCTTTGTTTAACTTAATTTAATTAATTTCTTTTAATTTTTAATCAAATGAATGGAATTTTGTTTTTATTTATTTTCGTTTTTGATTTTATATTTTTTTTAATTTTATTTTATTCATTTGAATTATTTACTTTTTCGTTTTTTTGATTTAATTCAATTTTATTTATGTAAATAAATCTTACTTTATTATATATTCCTTTATTTCATTTAGTTTTTATTTTTTTATTTATTTTATTTTTTATTTTTATTTTATTTTATTTATTTTAGTTTTTAATATTCTTTTCTTTTATTTTACTAATTTGTGTTGTAATTTAATTTAATTTTATTTAGTTTATTCTATTTTATTTAGTTTTTATTTTATTTTTTTATATTTATTGCATCCCAAAAAGGAGTGATTTACATTAATTGTTGTGTTGTAATTTAATTTAATTTTATTTAGTTTATTCTATTTTATTTAGTTTTTATTTTATTTTTTTTATATTTATTGCATCCCAAAAAAGGAGTGATTTACATTAATTGGTGACAGCTTAGCTGCAAGCCAATAATTTACAACAGGTACAAAATATTACAATTAAATATATGTATATAAATATTATATAAAATAGTTAACAATTTTACAAACAAGAAAAACGTTTACTGTAAAAAGCTTCGGACTATATGACAAGAATTGAGTAAAGCTGCGTGTTAAGGAATATTATCCAAAATTTTCAAGTCGATCCGAATAACAAATTCGGAGATACAGCCTTTGGAATGTGTGCGCTCCAAGCCACTTTTACTCTCAAAACTTTAAACGCCTTTTTCTCGGAACTGTGTTTTCAAAGTCGGTTGTCAAATATTCTCGAAAACTACTCAACCGATTTTGATGAAATTTTACACAGGTGTTCGAAATACAATTTACTCGTGCTTGAACGAAGGATTTTGTTTTTTTCAACTACAACTATTTAAAAAAAAAAAAAAAAAATGTCAAGCAAATTTGACCGAAATTTTCATTTTTTTTCAAAAATGTTTGCCAAAATTCCAATTTTTACTTTTTTTTCTTTCCTTCGTTCAAGCACGAGTTTATGGTCTTAACTAAAGAACTTATTTTTGTTTTTTCATTTTTGGTGAGCCTGTCAGGAGTTATGCTGACAACGCGGACGCACCTTTTTTTCGAGGGATCACCGAAAATGACGTCACAATGGAGAGTTTTAATTTTTTTTTTGAAAATTTCAGAAATTAATCTTTAAATATGTATCTATAAGACAGAAAAAAGTATGAATTAAATAAATAATTTTTTACATAGAAAAAAAAATTGAAAATAGTCCTTTTTTTACCCGACGAAACCCATGTAACCCCTGAATAGAATTTCTTCTTGGAATCACACCATCTTGTATGGCGAAAATGGAACCCTCAGTTTCGGAAGTGGCGTGTAATTGTCATCCGCAGCAATTGCAGCTTTGTGCAGATCGGATTGGGAGTACTTATGTTGAAAGTATGCTCTTATGTTTAAGACGTTTATTTCATTTAATTATGTTTTATTTATTTATATATATCCTACTTAAATTTTCTTTTATGTTTCATTTTTGGTTAACTTTAATTAAAATTTTTACTCTGTTTTTTATTTTACTTCATCCAATTTTTATTTAATTAAGTTATCTTAATCATCTTGCGGCCGCCGTAGCCGCCACAGAGAGAACGTTAGTTCGAATCTCGGTGAAACACCAAAATTAAGAAAAACATTTTTTTAATAGCGGTCGCCCCTCGGCAGGCAATGACAAACCTCCGAGTGTATTTCTGCCGCGAAAAAGCTCTTCATAAAAAAAATATCTGCCGTTCAGAGTCGGCTTGAAACTGTAGGTCCCTCCATTTCTGGAACAACATCAAGACGCACACCACAAATTGGAGGAGGAGCTTGGCCAAACACCCAAAAAGGGTATACGCGCCAATTATATATATATGTATCTTAATTAAATTAGTTTTATTTTATTTAGCTTAATCTTATTGCATTTAATTTTTTTAATTTGTTTATTCAAAATTAATTTGTTCTATGTTGGTTTTATTTTATTTAACTTAATTTTATTTAATTGTTAATTTTTATCTAACCAGATCTTATTTAATTTTTATTTATTTTTTATTTAACCTTATCCAATTTTCATTTAATTTACTTTTACGTGCTTTTGCTTCATTAAATTTTATGTTTTACTTAGCTTTTCTATTTTTTATTAAATTTGAGTTTGTTTTAAGTTGTTTTATTTGAGTTGTATGTTATTTAACCTAATTTTTATTTCTTATGTAAGAAGACCTTATTTTATTTTTGTTTTATTTTTTTCACTTAACCTAATCCAATTTTTATTTAGTTTATTTTGAGTAAATTTATATTTTTTTTTGATTTTTTTTATTTAAGCAAATTTTTTCTTCTTAATTTTTTTATATATTTATTTCATTTATTTTTATTTTTTTTATTTAAGCAAATTTTTTTCTTCTTAATTTTTTTATTTATTTATTTCATTTAATCCAATTTTTATTTTTTTGAATTTATTTTAAATTTATTTATTTTAAGTTAGTTATTTTATTAAACTCAATTTTGTTTTATTTCATTTAATTTTTATTTGTTTCCATTTCATTTACATTTCTTTTTAACTAATCCAAAATTTTTTAAATATATTTGATTTCATTACTTAATGCAATTTAATTTTAGTTTATATTTATTTTAAATTCATTTATTTTATGTAATTTAATTCAATTGAAGTTAATTAGTTTGTATTAATTTTATTTCATCTTAATTCCTTTCTTCTTTTTTAATTTAATTAATATTATTTTATTTCAATTGCTTTCAACTTAATTTTATTTATCTCTTTTAATTTAATTAATTTTGTTTTATTCTAATTTCTTTCATCTTAACTTTTTTATTCTCTCTTAATTTAATTTTTTTTTATTTTATATTATTTTATTTCATCTTATTCCACCTCTTTTATTCGTCTTTCGTTAATCAATCATTCGGCGATAACTGTGAAAATTGACCCTAATCACATCACTTACAGCTGGTTTCTCTCGTAATTTGAGATGAGCAACTAAAATTTTCATTGCAGGCGAAAACCCAAACGCGTTGTGAACAAAAGTAATTATCATTACAAGTGTTAGTAAGATTTAGTGATAAATTGTTGTAAAACATGAAAGTGCAATGGCAATTAAAATTTATTTTTAAAACTGTGAAAAGGTTTTGTTCAAATTCACACTTGCCGCACACTTAGTGAAAATTTTCTCTTTCTTTACTTACAATAGCAATAAATCTGCCAAAATATTGAGCACCCACGAAATCGTGCAAACATTTTCCTACCCCTCTCTGGACCCCGTTACGCATCTGATGTGGCTTTAACTCATTCATCAGTGAGGGCATTGGCCTCCCACATATTCGGTCGGCGGGCCACTGGATCGGCTGCATAAAGAAATACATACATACATAAAAACATATGTAGGTACAATATGAGCAGAAGTAGCAAAAGTAACAAAAAATAGTTGGCTGAAGTCGCAACATTGGTGACTTGCCAAGTCGGTCGTGGCTGCACTGTTCCTGTTGCTCTTTTATGATTTTTTTTTCAACTGTAATATTCAAAAATATGCAAATTCTTTTATTTGCAGTTCATTGTACGACGAGGTGCAATGTGAAATTTTTGTAAATTTAAAAATGTATAAACGCGGCCTAAAAATTTTGCAAAAAAAAACAAAAAATTATGCAGTTTAGGCGATTTTCTGCTATTAAATTTTACAACCAAGTAGTGAAATAAGTATGTATCTTGGCATTTGGCTTATATCTGAACGACAGCATTGGAATGTTACGATAATTCCCGGGTGTCGTAAAGCCAATGACTATGGGCTTAATTCTGGATACACAATGAGCGTAAAAAGTATGGGGAGTGTAAATAAATGAAGAATATTGTGCGCGAAGATAGACATTTCAGTCACAGAAGAAACTAGAAAATCCATTATTGAGGTGGAGATTCTGATTATGAGACGAGCGATCGAAAATACAAATTTCAATTTGTGCATAATTTGCTAATGGTGACGCCTTCCGAAAGTGTGAGGAAATAATTCTCGCAGTTCGTTTCAATTTTCAAACAGAGTACCGTAACCACCATATTAACTGTTTCGATAATCCAATTAAGTTTGATTTGACAGTACTAAGATTCATTACTTGACTCCACTTCCATCTCTATAACCAGCACAAACATCCAAAAAGTTAAGAAAATTGTAAGCGAAGATCTTCGTGTGAGTATTAGGGATTAGGCGCGAGTGTTGGTACATATAGCGCTCGGGTCGGTGCAGAACGGGTGCACAGTGTTTTGTGTATGAGAAGAGTGCATTTATGCATATTTATGTATGGCAATTTTAATATGGAGAGTGTTGATCATCTGAACCGTAATATCCCTCAATTTGGATTTACAAAAAGGCAGGCCTGTGAAAAGGAGGTGCTCCAGCTTGCGCTTAACATTACCTTCTTGGAAGTAAGGCCTACTTCACTATGCACCAGTTATGATTCTGCCGCGTCAGATCGTATAAGACAGTGTTCCGTAAGTAGAAGACTAGACTGCTCTTTGTCCTATGGAGTGTCAACAGATACCAATAACAAAGAAAAATTAATTTCGTATGAAATTTCGGGCTAATCGTGTATGTGATTGAAAAATCATTAAGAAGCGAACACGCAGCAATGTTCAGACATAAACACGAATCTCCATTGAACGCCTATCTTAACGTAATTTTCTATCCCATATTTCTGTCACAATTTACATATTTTATATATTATTTCGTGTCTACTCATGTTCGCCTATGTTTATTTTTCCATATTATTTTTTAGTAGATTAACCCTCATTTCTCGCTTGGTATACTTGCCTGAGTGACGTTGGTATTTTTAGATATTTCGATATTTTTATGACTACTCACACACATACACATATATGTGCATGTGTATATCTCCAACTGCAATTATCACGAGAAGGCTAGAGTACAAGGGGCTCTTGTCAACATAAACCGGCTGTCTGTAAGGTATTTTGCTAGAAATGGAACATTTTCTAATTTCCCCAATTTATGAGGCATCAAAACATGTGCGTGAAGCCTACAAGCTTCCACGTATTCTCCCCTTTACTACTCCGTCAACACAGAGCTACTCTGTTCACACATTTGCCGATGCATTCTTAATTTTTGAAATGAAATTTTAAAATTTGAGCTTATTTGTTTGACAACTTCTCAGAAGATCAACGAACGATGTAAATACAAAAAATATATTACTGCTAGTACTTCAAGCCATAGAAGCTAAATAAAGCTGAAAATTTGTAGGCTTGTACTTAGCTATTCCGAGTAGGAAAATTCACATGAGCGATTCTAGTGATTTTGGAACCATTACTACTATGCGTTGTGAGTAGCGTCAAAAGTTTCTTATTGAATTCTGTTTTATATAGTGGAAACTAGACTGAATTCTGCCTATTAGACCTAGTACGTTAGTGATTTCTTATTTGATTGTACCAAAGTTGTTTAAAATTGTGAAAAATTCATCAGTATTGTGTACTTCTTAATTTAACTTTCGAAAGATAACATTAAAATACATAAAATAAGTTAAATTTTTTTGTACATAATGGCCCTTTCTTGAAAACTGGCATTTTTGTTGTAGCAGCATAAGCATTCCCCCTACATGTACGGGAAACGGTGCTGGAGTGCCAATCATTGGCCGAATATAGATCCGGGTCGTTTCGGTAACATAGAACCGACTGCCGCTTATAGTGCCTTCTGCGTCAACTAGACGTAGAGTTCAAATACAATCGAATGTCGGACTTAAAGCACGGCGTAAGTTCATATAGATCTCGCCGTTCAGCAAAGTGAACAGTTAATCAATTCTATACTTTTAATTGGTACGGAAATATTTGCTTTACGGGGCGCTGATTTGATACGGAAGGAACCCACTTAAAATACAGCAAACGCTCTCAACATAATAGATAAAATATAAGAGTTGGATATTCCATATAACATACATAGATCAGACACTAAAATCTCTATCGAAATGGCGGAAATATGGAGATAGCCAAGCGCTCAGGCCCTCCCCAGTGGAATATTTCCGTCCAAGGTACTAAATAAATGCCAGAACACTCTAAACTTTCTAGCCATAAAAATTATAGTTAAATTGTGCTCGTTACCTGGCCACTCGGTCGCAAGCAAGGGGATGGCCAGCTGGAAAAAGAAGGTTCATCAACATCTCTAACAGGACTAGAAACTTTCTGTGTTGTCGTGCTCCAATGAATTACTACATGGACAAACTCATAGCAAACTAAGCACTAAGGGGTATGGCACCCAGAGCGCCTTGGGCATGTGAAGCCTTCTGCATTACCTTTAATATAAATTAATTTAAATAACTAAAACATCTTATATAATATAAGCACATTAAATGGTTTCACAGGACTAACCCGATGGTAGGCGAGCGTTGAATAAAGTAGATAAGATGTCTGAATACATTTTGTATGAAAGCCCAAGCAACGAAGATGGCAACCATGAGTGCATTTAGGTTAAATGAAGCGGGTCGCTGGAAGGAAAAACTTGGTCATGTCAGTCTATTATTGCGATAAACTGAGTACAGGGTGCGCCATCTTTTATGTCGGTATGAAAACATTGAATAATTTTGAAAAAAAAAACAACTGATTTATATAAGTGAGGTATTTTTATTTGGTTTGGGTATTTACAATTTATTAAAACTATTTTTTGAACACAATATCAATCAAGTTATTAGCAATCACAAGCTGCGATCTTATTTCTGCGTTTGTCATCACCTTCTCAAGCATTTCGGGTTTTAAAGTGTCGATTTCGGTTGTTTCGGTGTAAAGCGATCCATTGTTGAAATTGTACTGAATTGACGTATCGAAAACATGTATGTTGAAGTCGATCGGTTGGTAAATGACAAAGTTATTCAGCGTTTACATACCGACATAAAAGATGGCGCACCCTCTATACCTCGGAAAGGACTGATTATATCATAAAAACGGTAACATTCAATAGGATTTTTGACACTCTCTTTCCATCCCAGGAGGAATGGAGTAAGGGAGTCTCACTGGACAACTTCGACGCTACAGTCTATATAGATGACTCTAAAATGGATTGTGGTGCTGGAGGGGGTATATATTCTCTTAGACTTAAAATTGAAAAATCGGTGCGACTTCCTATTGCCTGCCTGCAGTGTATTTCAAGCGGAAGTACTGGCTATTGGGGAAGCTTGTAGGTTACCAATCGCAGATTTCTCTTTTATGTTAAGGGCAATATCGCTATTCTTTCGGATAACCAAGCTGCATTTAAGACCCTGGATGCGGCGACAACAACCTCTAAACTGGTGGAACCAAGTAGGAATAGCCTTACCACCTTAAGTGGAAGCCATAAAGTTACTTTAATCAGGGTCCCGGGAAATCTGAACATTGAAGGTAACAACAAA
Organism: Anastrepha fraterculus; assembly: GCA_037575425.1. NCBI lineage: Eukaryota > Metazoa > Arthropoda > Insecta > Diptera > Tephritidae > Anastrepha > Anastrepha fraterculus. The sequence continues at coordinate 31,740 of JAYXIM010007202.1, read as the reverse complement.
GCAGATGAACTGGCAAGAGAGGGATCTCCCATGAATAATGATCTGGCAGAATCGGTATTCTCACCATTAGGTGCAGTTAATAATACAATTTCCCTAAAATACCACCGAATCGCGGATTACAAATGGAGAGACCAGGCAACATGCAAAATATGCTGAACGTTATAGCCCACCTACAACCTGAAACAAACGTCAACATTGATAAACATGAAACGACGGGACGTCTGGAGACTAACGACAGTCATAACTGGCTTTTGGGCTGTTGGAGATTAAACAGTTTGAGAGTCTCGAACAACTGTCTGGCTTAGATGTCAACAACCTAATAAAGTTCTTAAACTGCACAGACTGCATGTGTGGTAACGAGAATGTGGCAACAAAAGGGTGCGAAAGCGCTAGTTGGATTCTGGATGAATCACCACTTTCCAAACAACCACGCTAATAGAAATATTTATCCGTTAAATCTTGAAATGCAGCCAACAAACCCCTTTTAGAAGTCTTCAGGGACTCTAAAAATGCTCTAGGCTACAGTTTAAAGTGGTTATTATTTGGATACAAAACAGCTTCGCAAGATGTGTGATTATTTTCTCTACTCGATCATTTTCTCTTGAAATATATTATATGTCTCCCTTGGCTACGCTATCGAGTCCTCAGCCGTCAACGAAATTTAGATTCACTGTAAAAATTAAAAAAAAAAAAAAAAAAATTTACTGCATGGAGTATATCAGAAACCTCACTACTGACTATTATTATTTTTTAATTGGAATAATGGATATTTATTGTTCACATTTGGCGAAATAGTAAAAACAAAATCGAAACCCGTTTCGCTGACTTACGTAATCCCTACAGGGTTGTGTATGGTTTATTTCTGTCGCATCATTTATGGGGCGGCGTAGTGCTTATGCAGTTGGGCGTTTGGCGACAGACAAATGAACTGTTTGGATTTAGTAAATTTTCAGTGAAATTCTTTTATAATGCGCTGGCTGAAATAACTTGATGATTCAGCGTGTTATTATTGATGTCGGGAACAGTTGTAAAAACACTCAACACATTCAACTGACTAATAAGATAAATGGCTAAATGGATTGGGACGTGTCAGGATAGTGGGTAAAAAATTTAAAATATGAGATTATACACATCATAGAGGATATGTTATTTATGTGGAGAAGTGCAATATAATTGATGAAATGGTCTTGTTTTATGCAGAATACTACGTAAAATGTAGCATTTTTTGTGTTGAGCTATACAAATAATTCTTATCCAGTTTTTATGACGATCTATTTTTTCGTTAGGCTTAAAAATCATTTTGTAAAGGAACTCGGGTTTTTAGGCATAAGTTGAAAGTTATGGCCAGAAGTGCTCTTGAAAAATATACTTAAACAGAAAATTTAGAGTAAAAAGGGAACTAAAAAAGCGATTCTAATTAATTGGGAATAAAAGTTATGAGTGATTCCATATCAACTGATCGAAGTACTTTGTGCAATTTTTCGGGATGCCAAATTAGCAATAAACTGAAGAGAATTTGACGAAAATTAATAACTTTGACATTTATTCAATAGTAAAAAATTTGGTCGGAAGTTTTTTAAAGTCTAATATGGTCGATTCTTTTTAACATTTTTATATAATTTTTTTTTCAGCGTAAAATATTAAAAAAAAATTATTTTTTGTGGAAAAAAATTAAATTTTTTTTTAATAATTTTTGGTACAATTTTTTTAAGAAATCGAGTTGACGAGATAGAAAACCAAACGGGTTTTCACAAATGACAGAAAAAAATAATTAAAAAGAAATATTTTTGGTTATAAAATTTTAACAAAAAAATGTTCTTTGTTTCAAAATTTTAACAAAAAAGTATCTTTTTAAGTAAATTTTTTCCTAAAAAATACAAAAACATTATAAATATGCTTAAAAGAACGCAAATTCTTTTACTTGAAAAAAAAAGTCAAAATAAATAAAAGAGAAATAATATGTTATATTAGTAAGAAATCAATGTGGCCAGAAAGAAATCCCATCTGGTTTTCACAAATGACAAAAAAAATCAACAAAGAAATATCTTTTGGTTAAAAATTTAAACAAAAAAATAGTTTTAAATATTTAAACATTTTAATAAAAAAGTTTTTTTTTGTATTGTTTTTTTAATTCAAAAAAATTATAAATATACTTAAAAGAAAAAAAAGTTTACTCGAAAAAATTCATACCAAACACATTCTAATTTTCCATACCAAAATTTTGAACATTGAATAAATAAAAATTCAAATAAAATTATTACATTTCAAAATCTTGTTTTCCAGTTTATCGCTGTTTAACAAAAAAATATTTTTTTAAGTAAACTGTTTCTAAAAAATACAAACCCAAGCTATTTTACTTGGAAAAACTTCATACCAAAATTTTCACCATTGAATAATTAAAAAATTAAAATAAAATTATTATATTAAAAAAAAAAAAAAATTACTGCTGATAATACTCAAGCCTACAAATAAGTAAACTTTCAGAAAAATTGCAAACCATGTCGAAAATATTTCGATCTTGGCATGGAATCGCTTATTAGACTCTGGTGAAAAGTTAGGGAACTATTTCGGCTTTGGTGAAGACTAAGAATGGCTGCTATGTAACTATTTAAGTTGCAGGCTGCCGAAAATAAAGATTGGCCATGAAATCTCTGACTTGAGAATGTTAAAGCTCTATTCTTGGTATGTTGAGTTAACATGACGGCTAAGGAGTATAAAACCTAGGTGAAAGACCTAAATATCATTTTGATTCTTAGATGTCAGTCATTGACTTATCGATTCTCGAGTGGTCAGTGGAGAGTTTGTTTTGTCTCGATGCTCCTGGCATTAAATAATCAGACAAACATCAGCTTAAAAAATTATTTCCTTAGTATTATTTTGCAATTTTTAAATTTTCTTGGGAATAAAATGAATTTTCAGAAAAACTATCTTGAATTATGAAAGGCTGCAAGATTTAAAAGTATGCACTTCAAATGCGGCAGAAACCATTGACAACAAACTGCCTTTAATTTTTTGGAAATGGATAACACTTTGTAAGGAACTTTTTTGGTTGATAAAGTCAGATTTGTAAAAATTTTCGATCGAACAAACCAATTGTTAGCTCCTCTTCTACATTCTTTCACATCCTCTATTTTATATGTGGGGCAGTCTGGTACAAGTTCTGGATTTTCCGAGCGAAATAGTAGTGCGTTGTTAAAATTTTTCAAGCCAAATGAGAAATCACACATTATTAAATTTCTTTAAATTTTTGAAGTAAAACTTCTTAGGCGTCGATGGAGGAACGTGAATGGAGAGTACAATTTCAAGGCCATGCCGTGTTTTGGGCATTTTCGTTCCGCGAGAGAGAAAAAAGATATAACGTAGAGGAAAAGGAGAGAGAGAGCTATACCTTATATATATCTTAGATACACTTTAGGCTATTTTTCCTGAGTTTTTCCTTGTGGTTGCTAATTTTTAGCCTACTTTTTGACGCTTGTTTGTTGGTGCAAACTTGTAGGTAATATATTTTTGGTGCCTGGGCATTTTTTGGTCGTTATATTTCCTTGGCTGCCTATCTCCGTTTGCGGGCTATTTTTTGGTCCCATATTATAACTAATGCTATCCATTCCGGCGTCGGATTTTTGTCCCTTAAACTAATACATTTACTATGGACTTTTTATTTATAAACATTGTCCAAAAAAATCTGTTAATATATTCATTGTTTTAATCATCACAATTTTTCGTAGTTAATGAAGTTGCAAATATAATTACTTTGAAAATGGTGTCCACTGTCCTCAAAGACATACTACTATTTAGTTCAAAATGTATGTGCGCCAATATTGTAAATGGCATAAACATTTCGGAATTTCGGTTTTTTCCCCGTTCATTATGGAATATAAAGTCATCCAGAGGTGCCCAAGAAATTGCTTTTTGTCGCTTGAAGCACCTAGAAAATGTAACCGCGCAACAGCATGTAAAAATATAATAGTAATTTGAAATTGGCTTTGATGTGGCCTAAAGTTGTTCAATCCTCCAAGAACGGCATGGATACTATCGGCCATAGATTTTTAAATTCTGGGCACGTTTATCTATCAAATCATCCGATTTTGGAACTATCGAGAGTGCTATAAGAAAAAGGATTTATTGTACCATATGTCCCTAAAGACCATTTTGCATGACATGAAACAAGCTAATTTTGTTACTACAAAACCCTTAGAAGATACGATTCTAAGAAGCCGAAAAAATATCAACTGTGAAGAAGTAAATTGGGTAAGGCTTTTAAAAAGCATTGAGGGAGAATGAATATTTTAAATTACTAAATTTATTTCTCTCACTGGGAAGACCACAGAACTTTGGAAATATAGTACCAATAGGTTTATATCATCATTCCAGACACATCACATTCGAAAAATGTATAGATGTGATTTATTCCCATTTATCCCTACAATACATCGTGACTATTTTCGAAAACTTCATCATAATGAGAAAGGGTAAAAGGTATTAATAGTAAAAGTATAACTAATAAGACTTTTTACTTTGTTTTGTATTTAGTTGCTGAAGTACCTATGTAAAAAAATTTCATAAAAAAATTGGTTTGTTTCATTTGAGATCCCCTAGTTAATATTTTGTAAATGTAAGATATTTGCTTTTTGCTGGCTTTGAAAATGGTGTAAGTCCTTATGAAGTCATTAAAAGTATAAATTTTTGTTAATCACATTAAGAAACTGATTACGTTGAAAATGTAAACCTATTTTAGGTTGAAAAAATACAAAACTAATGTAATAACATAAATTCATATTTCTCAAATTATTCAAATACGAAACCTTAAATATCTCCATATAAAATAAAATCCACTTACACCACTTTCAAAGAAAACTGCTCAAATAGTAAAAATGTAATGTAAACAATGTAAAATTTCTACTAATTTATTATTACATGATCTGGAAATCGAACCATGGCCAAACTACTGGTACTGAAAAAATAACTGTTCCGCTGTTCCATGAGCTCAAAAATCACAAATGTAAAGTCGATTTTTATTAAATTCGCATAAATGAAATGAATTTTGTTACCTCTTAACCACTATGGCGAACGCTGTTTCAGTCATTTAACAGCAAATCTAGTTAAATTACGTTTAAAAAATACGAAAACTAATTTTGCGCATCAGTTGGTTTTAATATTTTGCATTGCATTCAATTGCCTGATGATGATATTTACGAGTCAAGGGGATCAATTTAAATACTCTTGCCATGGGGCTTGCCTTTGTTAATATTTTATTTGTAATTTTTCAATTATCAAATATGTAGATATGTATGAATGTGGCCAATTAATTTTTATTTACTGCCACATATAATATAATCTGGCACTCAGGGGTGCACTCACACAAATGCACATATATACGCGCACATGTACATAGAGTTAATCTTATTCATGCTCTTTATTATGAGATGTTTTGCCTTGTTAATTTATTTGTTTTAAACTTAGCCACTTAAAGGCGAATGTACTAGTGTGTGTATGTACATATGTATGTATGCATGTAAATAGTACATAAAAAGCAATGCGAAATTTATTTTTGATTTCGCGGAAAGCATACTAATAACGGTTCGCATATGACTCAGAGTTGAGGTCATGCATTCATTTGTCTGGTAGGCAATCGAAAACGGTCTGCACAAAATAAATTTAAATGAAATTAATCTGATTGTGACAAGTTAACATTTTCAATGCATGATGCCATTTTATATGTATTTTAACGCAGCTGAAATATAGTCCAGTTCACATAATAGGCGGGATGAACATTTTCATGCTTACTAGTAAAGGGTGATCAGATTGGAGGTACTTTCCCCAAGAGCGTTTTTTTACAGCTCACGCGTGAATGCTGTCAAATCAAATACAGTAGCTTTTTTTATGCTGTTTTTTTTATGCTGTTTCTTGCGGAACGTATCTACCGCATAAAAACAGAACCTACTGTACATAATTTTCTTCCGTATTCATTGACATTTCATCATGGAAAGACTTACGCCTCAACAATGTTTACAAATCGTACGTTGAGGCATTGGAAGCCAACATTACTAAACTTATTCACGAGATACCGACCGAAGTCCTCCAGCGAGTCATTTAAAATTGGTGTTTACGGATGACCAAATTATGGTGAAGTTACGGCCAAGATTTGAAAGAGATTATTTACGAAAAAAAAAATGTCATGAATGGTTCTACACAAAAATAATAAAGATTGCCCCCGAATTACATTTTCGTTATCCGATACCTCTAAATTGATCACCCTTCATATGTATGTATCACAAACATGAATGTAGTATGTAGTTCTAGTGAAATTGGGCATGCGTATTTAAATTACTTGAAATTAGTCACAAATTACTGACGTTTGACCAAACCAGGGGCTCATAAGTTCAGATTTTCTCAGCAGGATATATGGGAAATATTTGCTTTTGGCGCATTTTTTTCTGATTTGAGGACCAACAGAATTAGCACGGGAGCGGAAATCTGTTAGTTATATTGCATATAGGGTGGCACAAAATTAATCATCCAAGTTTGTTTTTAAACAATTTTTTTACTAAATAAGTGTTATGAAAATCTGTATTTGGACGTTTGCGCATTCCATTGCTTGTCTGTTTGTATACGACAGCTGTCTAGTACATAAGTTTCAAATATAATTGACGCCATTTGCATAAATTTTTTAATCTTCCAATAAGGTGACTAATTTTGCGCCACCTTGTAGAAACTTCGCGATACAAAATTTTTGATTTTTTTCTAATTTTACTTAAATACATCAGCGATTATAACTTGGGATACTCTACAAATTCTGCTGATAGATTTCAACAATGAATCAAATTAGTTGGTATGTTACTACTCATCTTCATTAATTGTGTTAAAGCGACTTCTCGATCTCTTATTCTAATGCTTACTTCTAAATCCCATCTTCTTACCACCCCGTAGTAAAAATATTTCAGCGCTGAATGAGCACTGATGATTTCTTATAGACAATTCATCAGATGCTCATCAATTGATAGATTGGCCTTCCAAAGTGCTGCTACGTACGTAGAGAAAGTGAACAAAGAAAAAAAGAAGAAGAGTAAGAAAGAGTGAGTTGAAAGCCAAAAATATATAATATATAGAATAAATCGTGCACACAGACATCTGCACACTCATACATTTTCGTACAAAGGTTTGTTTATTTTTTTTTGTGTACTGACGTCACTCCCCATACTGTCAAATTCCCCATAAATAAAATAGCGATTTTTGAGCGGCGCCTGAATACCTTTTGTATTGTGGGCATCATTTAGTGTAATTCCAACATCGTTTAACGAGCCTCTCTCTCAACTTTTCGAAGAAAACAAAGCTGAAGAAGATCGTTTGTAATTTTGCATTTTTAATATGAACGAGATAAATCATTCATTTTTATTTTTCAATAAAGATGAAATAAGAAAGTCACTGGAATTAAGTCAAGTATAAAACGATCAATTATTTGGCAAATAAAGAAATAAAAAAAATATTAAAAGATTGGAAAATTCACTCTCAGAAAGAGCAATAACGGAAAATGAAGTGAGTGTGTTGGAATGTATAAAAGTTTTTCAATGATACCGCGTTGCAATAAAGCGAATTAGGGAATAGTTAATTTATTACTATATACCATACCGTATTGTTATGACTGTGTGCATTTGATCAACCATTTGCAAATACAGTAGGTTCTGTTTTTATGCGGTAGATACGTTCCGCAAGAAACAGCATAAAAAAAACAGCATAAAAAAAGCTACTAGTTCTATAGTAAAACTATAGATACGTTTCAAATGCTAAAACCGCATAAATCTGAAATAATCGCATAAAAAAGGGCACTAGTCCCATATTATTACTATAGATACGTTCCATAGACCGCATGAATCTGAAATAATTAAATAAAATCGCATAAACAAAATATTGTATCTTTGAAAATTATATCTTTATATATCTTCCATACTTGTAGGGTTAGCATTTCTGATGTAATCTGTGATGAGTTTTTGCTTAGCTGGTTTAGAATCTTGTTTATATGTACAATTCCCGATAGGTCGACATGCATTTTGTAATTTAAAAAAAAACCGCACTATTTCAAAACCGCATAAAAAAAAGCCGCATAAAAACAGAACCTACTGTATTCAATAGTTTAGAATTTGCATAGAAGATTTTATTTTCCATTCCGAATATTGAATATTAGTAAATATTTATAATTTTCAAAGTACACAGAATCGAGGTATATATGTATGTAAATATGTAAAATACATGCATGTAAACAATTTGCTATGTAAACGTATTTAATTTAATATTAGGTATTCACTAAGCAACCATCACCCATTCTGCAGAGATCATTTCTTCCATTTGAAAATTACCATTCAATTCCCTTGAATTTAAATGTTTACAGATCGGTTTCCGTTTATTATTAAAATATATTATATTTTATAGGGACCATGAAAACCCCCATTTAAGTAATATTTTTAAAAATTAAACATCAGTAATATTTATCTTGTTTCTTATTTTTTTTTCTTCTTAAAAATTTTTAGCAATTAATTGTTGACTTTAATATATATTTTTTTTAATCAGAAAGTTGTAGTTGTAGTTTTTGTAGTAGGGTCCCTATAGCAAAAAAAATTTTTTTTAATAAACCGTAAGCATAATTTTTTATACATTTGTGAGAGTAAATTTAACGGCAGATTAAATAATATCGATCTGTAAAAAATAAAACAAAATTTACAAAAAAGTGCATTTCTCATGATTACTCAATGACACTTCAATACAAAGCTTTCAATTTGATCTCGGTAGTATACTCGCATTAGTATTAGTATTACAAATTATGTCTTTATTTGTTTTAATCCACAAATATCCCACTCGTTAATAAGACTTCTTATACTTGCCTGACCTTCTCTCTCTCACATTGCACTAAATGCAAAATTATTCGCAGTGTTTCACTTTTCAAAATGTTACGCGGTCGCGCAATTCTCTTTGACCGGAAACTCTGCTAAGTGATAATCTTACATTACAGGTGCATTAAAAGTTATTACTAACATTTGTTTTTCGTCTCTCCATTTATGTATATTCGAGATTGTAGTATAACACCTCCAAACAACAATGGGTAACAACAAAAACGGTAGTCGTGTTGTAGCTTGTACAACGCCTTCGATGTATGCGGTTTCAGTGTCATTTTATATACAAAAACTGGGAAAAGAGTACTAAAAGTATATGGAAAATAAAAAGTGAAACATACGACACAAAAAACATTTTAACAAACACACTGGTGAAAAAAGCCACACTTGCGTGTACATATGTGTAGTGTAATTAAATACGGTGAAACATTGGCTTGAGCAAAAAAAAAAAAACAACCACAAAAAATATTAATACATTAACAACAATGTGCAAAAACCGCAAACCACTTCGTAAAAATACACGAAATAGGCACCAAATATGCAGAGCAAAGACAAAGGCGTTAAAAGTAATAAAAAATACACAAAAAAAAAAAAAAAAAAAAAAACGAAAAGTGATGATCTGCAGTTAAGATGAAAACAGAAAAATATGCATGTGTGTGGCGGCCATTGAAGGCGTATTTGGTTGTTATTTATTTAATATAAAATAAAATAATAATAAGCAACATTAAGCAGCCATGTCCATGCACTTATTCGTCACACGCAAATCGTCTTCAACTACCGCTAGATTAACTTCGTTTTGCTGCATTTGGTAGGCAGCGAAATTTTACTTTGTCCACTCCAGTCAGTTACACTTGATTTATCTCCGCTTCATATATACGCGTCCATTGAATTTCTGTTTTCTTTAACAATTTTATTTATTTCTGTTACTATATTTTTTTTATTTGTATACATAATTACTAGTACTGGCTATTCCTCTGGAAAAAAACTTGAAAATCAACTTTTTATTCTCATGACAACTTCGCATTCTACAAGTCGCCATTATCCAACAGGCCGATTTTGACGGATCAACAAGCTTAGTAGTTGCTGCCCATTCATCCAGACGTCTAGGCGGAATTCAACCATTTATTTGCCTCTTAGTTTTATTCTTTTTTTCTTCATTCTGATGGTCCGAAGTCTTGTCCAAGCAGCTGGCTGTTAGACAACTTTTCACTTCTTGTAGCAGATTTAGCAATGTTGCTTTTAATTAATATTTTAACGCACTTAGATTCTAATTAAAAATGTGCCTTTGCCGAGCACAAATATACGTAGGTACGTATATTACGATAAAAATATACACATATTAACATACCCATAAGTGAAGTTGATATGCGCCATATACCGACAACAGTCTCTTGCAAATATGAGGCTTTGTCACGGAAGTATGAGTAATTAGCTGATGCCAGCAACAACAACAATAACCAAATGTATGTTTCATTTACAGATTACAGAAAAAAAACATTTAAAAAAACTGTGAACATAAAATCTGTATTTATAAAAAAATGTTTGATGGTTTTCCATGAGTATATAAAATATGTATATGGATGTATAGTGTTTACGTATATGGATTTGTATATGTAGGTATGTATAGGTAGATTATTAAAAGTTGTGATTCATGAAATAGTTAGGCTGCATATGAGTCCACTCGGACCATATATAAAATTTTATCTGAATATTTCGACTGCAGCGACGCCTAACATATTAGCTTCTACGAGTATCCTAAGTCAAGATAAGATATCTAAGGAATAAATATAAAATATTTTACTTTAAAGAAATCCATTTTCTGTGTTTTTCACTAAAAACAAAAATAGAAGGTCGTACAAAATTATTCACCCTATCGGAAGATTTATAATTTTGCAAATGACGTAGTACGTCAATCATATTTGACACTTGTGAACTAGACAGCTGCAGTATACAAACAGCTAAAGATACATATTTCCATCAAAATAATTTTTTTTTATGTAATAAAAAAGTTAATAAAAAAATTGGTAGCGGTTTTATTGCTGGTTCCCAGGTAAACACAGTCGTCCCGTAAAACTTCCTTTACTTGCTGATAAAGAGATATCAGACAAGATTGAGATTGAATCTGGTTTCCTGCTCATTCCGATGTGCACTTCTGTTTCCAAGCTCGCCCGTTTAAAATTTTCTCTAAGTTTTTTTTATATCCTTGTTCAGGAGCATAGTGCCTTGACAAGACTCTTCCATCGTACACGGTTCTGGGTTGTTGTTTTCGCCTCGTATCATTGGATGTCGGCCACTGTTAGCTCGCGCAACCTCGACCTACGCCAAGTGATCTTTGGCCGACCTCTGCTACCTTGTGGGTTCCAGTCCAGTGCCATTCTTGTGATGCTATCTGGTGGTTTTCTAAGCGCCTGACCATCCATCGTCACTTTCTGCGTTTGATTTGCCATATTCATTCATTGATCTGCACAGCGCGTCGTTGCTTATGGTTTTTAGCCAGAATATACTGCAGATGATGCGCAAGCATTTGTTGACGAGAGATTATAGCCTCTGTGCGATGGTAGTTTAGTGCGCCTGGAGATTTGCGAACTTCCCCATACTGTATGCATTCGCCCGAATGCCGCTCTTGCTTTGTTAAGCCTGCAGCCATCGTCTGTCGTGATAGTGCAGCTGAGGTTGCAGAAGCTTTCGACAAATTCCACCGGCCATCCGGTGCTTTATTGACTCCCATAGACTTTGTCTTCGTGATGTTGACTTCCAGTCCGACAGTGCGTGCCAACTTGACTAGTCTGTCCACCTTCGATTGCATGCCGGTGAGTTTGTAAGAGAGAAGGCAGATGCGATCGGCGAGGTCCAGGTCTTCAAAATGTCTGGTGAAACTTCATACGATGCTTCTTTTGTGCAGGGTCATTTGGCTCATAACGTCGTCTAGGACAATGGCGTACAGAAGGGGCAACAGGGGACAACCTTGCCTTACGCCTGTGTTAGTAATGAATGGGTCGTTGATGTTGTCGTTGTCAAACACTGCCAGGTGGATTATCTTAGCGAGAACTCCCTTTCTACTCAACGCCAGCCATATGGGGTCTCGTTTGATTGTGTCGAGTGCCGTCTTAAAGTCAACGAACAGCATGTAAAGCGGGGAGTGCCACTCAATTTTTATTTCTATTACGATGCGAAGAGTGTTGGCTTGGTTAACACAGCTTCGGTGAGGGCGAAATCAAGCTTGTTCGTCCCTTAAGGAGCGTTCAATACATTGGAGTCTTCTTTGTACGACCGTGGCTAGAACTATGTAGATGGCTTTGAGCAGGGTGTACTTTATGGAACACCCCATTAAAATGACAAAGCAGGTGACGGTTACAGTTAATGTTTTTTTCCCATTACTTGGTACTCGGTGCTTATCTGCATCTTACATGCAAAAATTCAGATTGGCAGCGAATCGTGGTTTGTTATTTGCTTTCGATCGATTTCCAATTCAACCAAGTCATATTGAAAGTAGAGCTCTCTAAATATGTTTTCATTGGATCGACCACAGAGCGCTATCTGATTCCGATCATATTTTATGTAAGATTTTACGAATTCATGCACTCGACAGACTCATCAGATATCCAACAGCGTAAACTGCATCCATAACCACCACCACCAACATTAACCACCACATTAAACAAAAACAAAACAGAGAAATGAAACTCAAAAAAATTATAAAAAAGCGCATGCGTACCGAGCCACCACAAAAGGCATTATTTGTTAAGCTGCTGTTATGGCTTTCTTGCGTTTGTGGTCTCGCTGAGATTTTAATGCGTTCACTGGTCAGAGGTTACTCAGTTAGCTGGCCAACCGTTGCGTCCAACCGCGACTGACCGACTCCAACTTTGCGGTTCCTCATAACTTATTAGTAAGTGTATATTTTATGACTATTGTTTTTCGCTCTTTGCTCTTCGTCCACACACGTTGTGGTCAAGTGGCACGAAGAAAACAAAGGCTAAGCGTAGAAAAAACAAAACAACAAATGCATAATGAAAGAAAGTCAGAAAGCAAACAAAAAATTAAAATCAAGCAATTTTCAATTTAAAAATTGTGGCGCTCGTGTTTGGGGTAACCATTTACATACACACATTCACACATGCAAACATATGCATAGATTGTAAGACGCTTCCAACTCCGATGATCGATGATCGACGAACACTTCAAGCTTGAAGAAGCACCATTATTTTTGCCGCTGCTCTAACTGTAGCTGGTTGCTGTTGTTGCTGCACTTTGAAGTGCCTCACCGCATCATCAGCAATAATAGAAATTTACATTTCAACTTGTATATGTGTAGATACGTGTGTGTTTTTACATTTCTAATTCTTTGGATTATCGCTGCATAATACTTTCTTGCTGCTCCTTTCTTCAATCCGCATTTTTCAATTGGATTTTTTTTTCTTAATAGTGAATTTTAATGATTTTTGTCTTCGCAGCCGCTTTTAATTTTTCTTAACATTTTTTTGCTTCCTTAATTTGTTTTCAAATCTGTTTTTCTTTTTTTTCATTTTAAACTTCAATTGAAGTGCCATCTCGAGTCGCGGAGATTTATCCGGTGACTGTTTAGTGGTTGGTGGCTGTCACGCTTGTATGTTACTTTGAAAAAAAAAATAATAATAAATAAATAAATAAAAAAAAATGTAAGTTGAGAATTTGTTTTTGTGCTCCCCTTTGCTTTGTTCAACTCAATTCACTCGTCATTGGCAGCAGCCTGTGAGCACATGTGCTTAGCATTACTAGCGGTTTTTATGCGTCCAAGTGCCTTGGGGGGCTATTGGAGCTCTGGATGTGTAATGCCACATTTTGATTTTCAATAACAGAAAGTGTAAGAAAAAAATTGGAATATTGAAAGTATGAAGGGGTAATATAATAAAAGAATATTAATGATGTGTAGCAATAAAATCAGTTTGCCATTAAGTGGAGTACTGTGATTCGGGAGTATGAGGTCTGTGCTTAAAGTATTCGACAACTCTTTATATTATCCCAGTAGTTTTTTTTCTGCGTCATCAGGCTGGTGTCGTTATTCAATTGATTGCAGAATGTGAAGAGTCGTTCTATTTCTCTAAGCAGTTCTGAAATGGTGGCTAAATCTTTTCTTAAGAGTATTCGACTTATTATTTTCGGCTCTTTATTTGACGTCAAATCTATTTGGATCCCTTGAGCGGCATTTTTAAACTTGGAGACAGTCAAAAGTCGCCATTTCTTAAGGACCTCTTTGTTATCGAAGGTAATGCCCTTCATACGGCTCGATAGGGAGCGGAAAAGATGGTAATCGGTCGGTGCAAGGTCCGAAGAATACGGCGGTTGCTGAAGGAACTCCCATTCGAGCTCTTGGAGTGCGGCTTTGATGACTTGCGCAATATGGGGCCTGACGTTGTCGTGGAGGAGTATGGTTTGACCATGTCGATCAGGACTTTTCAGTCAAATAGCTTCATTCACGCGGTGTAGCGGCGTAGCTGAACAATGTAGAGCCCTTTGTTGACCGTGGAATTCTTCTTGAGCATTTCTCAGTGCACCATGCGCTCCCAGTCCCACCAGACACATATTATGATCTTGTTCGGAAGAAGATCCGGCTTGACTACCAGCTTTGGAGTCATTCACCGTATCTCCTGGAGCCACCCACTTCTTTCTTTGCTTCATATTGATGCATAGACACCACTTCTCATCTCGCGTGTCTACTCGGTACAAAAAGCGCTGTTTATGACCGCGTGTTCCTCTTTCAGTGCAGTTCATTTTGTCCGCCAATTCACGACTGGTTTGACGACCGTTCTCCTTCAAAAGTGATTTGAGACGTTCTTCGTCGAATTCACAATTCTTTCCGTTGTGGGACGTATCATCGACGTCAAAGTCGCCATTTTTTAACCATTTCCATGCTGTAGAGTCGCCTATGACACCTTCTCCCTACACGTCGCAAATGTCCCGGGCTGCTTCGGCAATTTTTTGACCTCGATTAAAAGCAAAGAAAAGCAAGTGACGGGAATGTTGAGTTTTGCCTACTGGATATTTCATTTCTAAGCCTCAAAACTAATAAAAAATTAAAAAACTCAAAAATACAATTAACATAATTTTGCATAGCAGAAATACGAGGGCGGATCAATAAGTCCGTGACTTTTTGTATTTCTGACCTCTTTACTGAAAAAGAAATACTGCTCCTGTCAACAGGTATCTGTCAGTTGACTCCTGTCAAAATTTGAACGTGCTGCGTCAGTTAGTTTGTGTTTTACAGCTACTTTTATCAGACTACCCAGTAATTCACAGTCGACCACAAACGCAATCGTGTAACAACTTCACAGGGAGGTTTGGCGTTGTTTAATCGCAATATGAAAAATTTTTGCGCCGTTTTGTAACCGTGGACGAAACATGGATCCATCACCACACACCAGAGACCAAACAACAGTCGAAACAGTGGGTTTCTAATCTTTATTATTTGTGCATAGAATCATTCATGACATTTATTTTTCAGAGATAATCTCTTTCAAATGTTGGCTGCAAGTGCGCCGTAATTCGGTCATCCGTAAACACCAATTTTGAATGACTCACTGGAAGGCTTCGATCGATATCTCATGAATAACTTTGGTAATGTTAGCTCCAACGCTGCCTCAATGGAAGCAGTTAGTATTTAGACTTTATATACCCCACAAATAGGAGTCCAAAGGTGTAATATCTTGGTGACCAATCCACTGGCTCAAGACGAGAGCTAAACTGCTCACTGAAACAACGACGCAGTAAATCCATTATTTCACGGTATGTAATGCGAGTAGCGCCGTCTTGTTGAAATCAAATGTTGAGAAGATCACGGGCTGCAATTTCCGTGATCAAAAAGTGTTTTTTTATGGCGCGATAGCGTTCGACATTCACTGTTACATCGGCGCCAGCCTCGTCTTTGAAGAAAAATCGGTGGATGATTCCTCAATGGATGTAAATGCTATTCTTGAATGGCTTCGGGTTGCTCTTCAGCTTAAATATGGTAATTTTGCTTATTGCGGTAGCTTTTAAACTAAAAGTGGGCGTCGATTTTCGTAACGCAATTTTACGATTTGCGAACGTTGTTGAGACGTAAGTTTTTCCATGATCCAATGTCAATGAATGCTAAAAAAAATGAAATACTTAGTTTGACAGTAGTCACGCGTGATCTGTCAAAACACCCGATTGAAAAAAGTATCTGATCACTCTTTATAAGGTTTCAAAGCCTAACAAAGCCAAGTAAGTAAATCATGCGCTGAACTTTTCAACTAAATCATGATTTTGAAGAGGCGAAAGGTTGTAGTTTATGAAATATTAGAAGGGCACTGCAAATCGCAGTACCGCTAATTGGTTCTTAGTAAATTGGTTTTTCAACTTCGTTCCACCAGGGGTTGTTTATGGCACTTTATTCGCAATTTAATCTAGAAATGCAGAGTTTTCAACAAACACTCTCAAAATATTATCATTCGCTCTCTTTAACCCTAAACTGACCACAAATGGATATATTTCTTCTCCAGCGAAATTACTTTTTTCTCCGTTCAAGTATTCTCAGTGAAGCAGCACATGAGCTTGTCTTTTAAACAATCTTTCAATTGGTTTGTACTACTACAAGGTGGCGCAAAATTAATCGGCCTATCGTAAGATATATGGTTTTTGCAAATGACGTCGTACATCAATCATATTTGACACTTGTGAATTGGACAGCTGCAGTATTCAAACAGACAAGCAATTGAGCGCGTAAAGGTCGAAATAAAGATTTCGATTGCACAAAAAAATATTTTTTTATGTAGTAAAAAAATTATTCAAAAACAAAATTGGGTGGCTCATTTTGCGTCATCTTCTATATGAGTGCCCCCATTCACCACCACCGTCTGCTATGAACTCTCTCTTGATGTCTACGGCCATTTTTAATCTACTCTGCCAAGTCTTACATTAAGCAGCGAGTTAGTCTTTGTGCTTATGGAATAAAAATATTTAAGAGATTCTTGTTCTTACATCTGCATACATATGCATATATTTATAGATTGTATTTCTGAAACTATTTTATAGCATAACCATTTTTTAGTGCATAGTCAATCTTTGTTTGGTAATCGAAAATTTAAGCAACGGCATTGACCCAGTTACAAAAAAAATATAAATATTAACGCGCACCAATACAGCTTATAAATATGTATCATAATATGTATAGCACTCAAGGTATACGGCACTTACTTATTTGCTTACCGCAGCAAATCAATCTTACTCAGCGCATGCAAAATTTGCTCAATTGGTTGTTAGTTGCTTTGTGTATTTTTTATTGGCATTTAATTTCAGTTGCTGTATAATGATTTAGGCAAAGCCATATAATTTCTAATATTGAAAAAATTTACATATATTTTCTCTAAAACTATATTCTAAACACAAAAACAAATGCTAAACTATTTAAGTATCTACAAAACGAAATAGGAAATGTGTGAATTTCCTCTAATGCATGCAAGGCACTGATAGCGTTCTCGCCTCACCCAATGAGTAATTTTGTAATTGAACAAAAGTAAAGTGTTAAAGAAAATGAAAATAAATTAAATATCCACATAGTAGGTTGGCATAGTTGAAATTCAGTATTTTTTAAAGTCGTTCAAACGTAATATTTCCAAGTGTGTGGGTATCGCTTTATACTACCTGGTGGAGACGCTGTCGATAATTTCATATATCGGAAAGTGACGGCAGTTGCAGTTGTATATTATTTAAATACCCTTTTGGTATTAAGCGATTATATAGTTAAACATCTCCACTCTAATCTACTAATCTAATCAACGCTAAACTAATACTCCGCATTTAGAGAAGAAAACATAGCGCACTGGAGTCATTATTCCGCTGTACAAAAAAGGTGATAAAACAGAGTGCGAAAACAACAGAGGTTGGTCCCATATGCAGAAGCCCACGGAAGTTAGGAAACTCACTGATTGTCATTCACTTGGGAATGGCCAAAACGATTCTTCTACATATGATTCAAGCAGCTCACAACTTCCGGGCTTAGCCCAAGTACCCTCTGGGTAGCTTCTGAACACCCATTCGAGAGCGAGCTAGTGTGAGAAGGCGAAGCATCCCAGGACAGCTGGTTGTACATACGCTGGGCATATGTGCTTGGCGACTTCAACGCCAGGGTGGGCAAGGAGGGAATTTTTTGTCCCACAGTCGGAAAATCCAGCCTGCACAACGAAACATCCAGTAATGGATGTTACTGATCGACTTCGCCGTTGGCCGAAGCATGGTAGTTTGCAGCACCAGATTCCAGCATAAGAAAATACACCAAGCTACGTGACTATCTCCTGAACGAAAAACGCGAAACCATATCGATCATGTTGTAATGGATGAAAGACAGTGGCGAGAAGATTCGCCACTCGACTCTCACTCCTGCTCTCAGAGAGTCCTGCCCAGCAATCCGGCATGCACGAGCAATGGAGCAACATTTCTCAATTGGTGTGCCCAACTGGCGCCGATTAGCACAAGAAAGAAAGAGACATTACTCTACTTAATACTTAATAGGCGTCTCCTCTCCAGCAAAATATTTATAAATGCCTTGAATACAACATCGATCTACATGTGCTATTCATCGATGTTAAACATACTTTTGGCAGCATAAAGAGACCATATACGATAGCAAAAGCAATGAGAGAACTAAGTATAATGCCAACAAAGTTAGTTCGACTGACAGTCTAACACATCACAGAACGATTGGCAGGGTACGACTTCAACGTAATGAGATGGACTCCTTCCGGATCTTCGAACGCATTCTTTTGAGAAAAATGATTGATCCCTTACGAGATCCCAATACCAAAAATGGTAAACCAACGAACTAATTGACCTAGGCGAAGGTGTTATAAAGTTTATTAAGGCTGGGCTGGCCACGTAGTACGTATGGAAGAATCCCATAATCCAATAATCGTGAGAGCAAAAGGCAGACCCAAGCTGACATTGCTACAAAATATCACCGAAGACCTGAAGAAATTAAATGTAACAAAATGGAAGATAGAAGTTCTTGACCGAGTTAAATGAAAGAATACCGTTGAGGAAGCTAAAACTCACTCTGATGGATGATGCTGATAACTTCTCCACTCCACTGATAACCCCCCACTCCGCTTCTTCCGTTTCTTGGCAGTTCCTATGGCACAGAATTCAAATAATAACAGCCGACACGAGAAATGAAGTTCGCATTCTGGTCGGATAATTTTTGTTTTGGCTCGTGGCCAAGGTAGGCAGGAGTTTCTTGAGTAGCAAGATGTAAAATTTTAAATCTATAGAAAAAATGCCTCTCCGGAATAAAATGTTGGAGGTTTATCATAGGGAAATTGAGGGTAAACTGTACCGTTTTATTGGAGGAGTTTGTTCAGACAGAAATCACACTTTGTAAGTTGCTTATTATGCCCGTCCTATTAAATGGCGCAGAACCTTGGACGATGACAATATCCAATGAGGCTTTCGTCGAAGTGTTCGCGAGAAAAATTCTGCTGAAGATATTTGGACCTTTGCGTTGCAGACGAAATCGTAGTTCTTGGAAGATTGAGATCCAGCGGTGATACTTTAGTTCTGAAAGTATTCGATATGGTACCCGCTGCGGTTGGAGAGATCAGGTGGAATAGGCCTTATTTTCACTAGGTGAATCCAACTGCCGCCGGCCGAAATCGTTTAAGCGGCTGTAGTGCCAATAAAGAAGAAGTTTGCTCAGACTGTACCTGATATTGAGGAGTGCAGTGAGGGGACTAGAATATAACAAGGGACGGATCGGTGTGACTGAAAAGAGATTTAAATCATAAAATCATCCTTGAAATTCGCTGGCTTCATGCAGACATAATGGCAAATAAATGAATTCACCTTTGTTAAAAGTAAAAAAGTCGTAACTCAAAATTTACTTTCCTTTCCTCAAGGAGGAGCAATAAATGATAACCAGATGTTCAGTAAAATTTGATTTGCTAAAATATTTTGGAGCTGAAGGAAGTACTAACATATATTATATATTAATGTTAAGAAAACTTCAAACAATGGAGAGGTGTAAACATTTTCGCTTTCCATAAAGCAAAGCAAGTAATATCGATTAGCGATATTAGCTGAGCACACAAAACACCTCTAATAAGGGCGGAAAACAAAAATGTGTGCGATATTGAGTTGTGTTTACTTAAAAGACTTACTTACACCAAAAAGATAAAAAATACAATAGTCGGCTCACATAATACAAAACAGTGACAACTCATTGACTAAATAGTTTGCACAACCAAAAACAACAAATATCGAACATTAAAAACAAGAAGTAAATTATGGCAGCAAACGCTTAATGGCAAATCCAAGTCAGTGCGCAAAAATAAAAATGCCGTTACAAATGCATTCGAATGTGACAATGCACTTGGAAGTGGTCAGCAAGGTGGACGGATTGCGTCGGACCGGATCGCGTCGCATGGCAGTGCTGCTGGCCCACATTGATTAGGCGATAAATAGCGAAAGAGGCGCGCCAACCAACTACACACCTACATACGTTTCGGGCGACACAGTGCACAAGTCGTCAGCCGCTTTGGCATTGACGCTACATTTCGACGCACATTCACGCATAATTTATAGCCCATTTTGGTGGCTCAATCCGGCGCTGTTTTCAAGTGCATGGCTGCGCATGCGCACCACTCAAGCGGCACGAGCGCGAGGGAGGAGTTGTCATGCGTCGTCAGCAAGCGCACATACTCGCCCGCACACACATACTCAGGCTTTGTAGGCTGCTTAGACTTTGGCTTGCAAGGTAAAATGCGCATAAAAATTATTTTATTTAGCATTTAACTGGTAGATACTCGCTGAGTTGCGCTTTTACGGCCACGATAAGCCATTGCAATCCATTACTTGTACATCCTTTCGGCAGTTGCAAATTCAAAAATTCTCATAATGATTCACGGCTACTACGGCAACCCACACTATGCACTTTGCCTTTTAGTTGTTGCCTCTTTAAATTGTTTTATTTTACTTGTTTTACTTATTTGCGTATGTGTGTATGTGTATGAGTATAGGTATAAGCATTTCCGTTGTCATTCATTTGCCGCTTATTTGGCCATTGAAATAAAATTTAAATGCCTCTTAAATTGCCTTTTGCTATAAATTGGCAGCAGGTTTTTTGTTTTTGTTTCTTTATCTAGAATCGTTCATCTTGCCAAGTAACTGCAGCTTTGTTGTTTTGTTTCGTTAAGATCGCGTACAATGTGTCATCCGGGCATGGCCAACGAGCGCATAGCCAACCAATCTGGCTGACGGCAAGCTCAAGTGCCAAACCAAACTTAGCCGCCTCTTGTTCGTCTGTCCGCCCCAACAAAATGTGGTAATCGAGTCATTTCGGACTTTGACTGCCGCGTCGCATCGCCGTCATCTTGGTCGTGTGGCATGAATAACCAATTTTCCGCATTTGAAACTGCAACAGCCTTATTGCACAAGCTGTCGTCGGACCAGTTGTTTGCTGGCCGAACGTTGATGCAACTTGTTTTGTCTTGTCTTGCCTTGCGTTGTGTGCTTTTGCCATTTTTGTGTTTTTTTTTGTGCAAATTTTATTTTTAATCATTTCTTGTTGATTTGTATTTTTTTTCATCTGCGGGCGATGACTAATCGAACGTGGCAAGACTACCGTAGCATATGAATGGCGAGGGAACGGTAAAATTAGATTTATTCAATGCATTGAAGGCAAAAGGCATTAAATGCAATTTAACTAATAAAAACTGGCGTAATTTTTGATCTAACTCAAAGGTAGCTAGTAAATCTGAATTATGCTTTAATCCAAAAGCAACGAACTTTGACCAGAGTATTGTTAGGTGAGGCTGAGAAAAGTATATGCGGTTAATAGCTGCTCACACTCGACCCATTGTGATATTTTTTCTTCTAATACTAAGCTTTATTGCAACTTCAAGGTTAGGTTAGGTTTTTGTGGCAGTTGGCTTAGAGTAGCCAACTCAGTTACACCAGGTAGGTCCGTTGTGGTACCACTGTGTAACACGGGAACCTTACTGTTTACTTTTCATGGCACCAGTTAGAATCTTTTATGAAGCTTCGGATAAGTTTCATCCTAATACCGAATAGTTACGTGAGAGAGTCAAATGGTATTTTCCTAAAAACCATGCTCTGCTCCTAGCTAAGGCTGGGCAATTACAGAGGAAGTGTTCTACTGTTTCTTTTTCTTCCTCGTCTCTACAACTTCTCCAGTATTCATGCGAAAATACCCCTTGCCTAGAAGAGTGCCTACCTAACAGACAATGAGCGGTGACACAAGTCATGACCTTCGAGATGTTCTCTCTTGAGAGGTTGAGCAAACCTCCTGATCTTTTCTGATCCATTTGCGGCTAAATTAGCCTTGTTGTAACTCTTTTTTCTTCTCTCTATGACCTATTGGCCTCCTGGAGAATAATATTTTTCATCCTAAATTCGCAAGTTGCCAAAGGAATCTCAATATTGACTCTATTTTTGAGCAGTGGACGATTAGAACGCTTTCTGGCTAGCTCATCTGCCTTGCAATTTCCTTTAATATCTCTATGTCCCGGAGCTCATATAAGGCTGACCTTGATATGATATCATTTAGAGCTGCCGGGCATTCCTCAGCAGCGTTTGATCTTAGTATAACTACCTCCATTGATTTGATGGCCGTCTGGCTGTCGGAGAAGATATTTTTCTATCTTCTCTCTTCTAACTTCTTTCTCTTATATAATATTCCTTATTCAGTATTTATCACTCTGAAGCAAGTCAGATCACTCAGAACGATTTTGAAGGTCCAGTTCAAAGCCTTTCCTTGCACACTCATCCGCTCTTTCGATTCCCTCCACTCCAGAATAGCCGGGGACCCAACAAAGTGTTATGTTTTGTTGTTGGATGAGCGAGAGCGACCTCCTGCATTCTTTAACACATCTTGAATTGATGTGCTTTGAGGCCAGTGCCTTGATCGCTGCTTGACTATCAACAAAAATGGTGAGGTTTCCTGGAGGTAAGTCCATTAGTCCTATCGACTTTGCTGCTTTGTCTATAGCGCAGATCTCAGCTTGGACGATGCTACACTGGTCTGGGAGTCTAAAGGAACAATTTAAAAATAAGTGGAATCCATGCCCTTGCGGTCGTTCGAAAAGGTGCAACCTTTAATGGTACCACATCTAACTTGTTACATGGCCATAGTTCTCCAAGGCTGCGAATGCTACAAGGACTCCCTGTTGTTGTATCCCACCACCTTGACTCCGTTGTGCCATTTGACACCGTCAAACATGACTCTGTTTTTATTGCAGCCTTGTTTGGTATTTGTGAGAATAAATCTCATTATTTTTTCTTCTACAAGTAGCCACTTCTCATTTGTGATTTTACCTTTCGCCTTACCACGGTCGATTGTAGTTTTAGCGGTGAGCTCAAGCTTGAAGTTGTTTTCAACCGCTTGTTCTCAGACGCCTTCTTGTCGTTGGATATCTGTCTTTTTGACGATGTGGCCGCCGTTTTTTTAGCCAAAGCTGCAGCTTTTGAAGTTGGAGGTCTCAAGTCGAGGGCAGTCTCCGTTTTTAGAGGCTTTGTTCCGCCTGAGGCTTTCGACTTCGAAGGCTGTTCCGGCTTTCGCGGGCTCGTCTTTTTCGCCCTGGCTTTTTTGAAAACCTCGCGTTCGTACTCAAAGCATGCTGATTCTTACATTTTCGAACGTTGTATGCGTGCTTCTTCCTTAGCGCTTTATTCCGTGTGGAAAGAGGATTTGGGTCACGTTAGCTCAGCTTCTCAAGAAACTTGATTGAGTTTTTGTAACCCGATTTCATCTTTTATACCCGGGTTTTGTTCACCGCAGCCCTCTGTGATGGAGTATCATCCGATTTGGTCTTTGGATCAGTGGGAGGCTTTGCCGTCTGGCCCTTGGATACTGGGTATCCGCAAAGGGATATCATATTCGCCTGTAGTATAGACCGCGTTGCCGACCACTGGTCGATGCTTTCGGAATCAGTCTTAATTTTGGCCTGCCTTAGGACAGGTTGTTTTACTCTAGTAGTTTGCCGATTGTCCAGACCTGTGATAATCACCTGAACAACCGGATGAATCCTCTTGCTTATGTTTAAATTTATCCATCTTGCCCTTCCGTTCGCCGATCGCTATCTGGACGCGAGACAAAGTTGAAAGTCTAACGTTAGTTTGTCAGTGAATGTAGTCTAATAGAATTTACGTATTCTTGGCAACTCTGGGCATAAAAAGAAGGCAACTGCTATTTGGATAAAGACTCCGTATATTCTCGCATTTAACAGCAATTTTGCTTATTTGTGAACCTATTTTTATTTGATTGCCCTGTTCTGCCTGACTGATTGCAAAGAACTGTAAATGCCATCGTGCATATAATCCGACTCACTACACTGAAATTAATCCAACAATTAAATTGTAAATTGACAGATTGTCGTGAAATAAGTTAAACAATTAATTTTACTCGAATCAGTAAACTTGGGCTTATATTACAAGTGGCTAAAGCCGGCTGCCCCACACGCCCTCAAATGTAAGCAAAAATGGCACTTTTTAATGGTGATTAAAACAACAAAACAAAAAGCGGAAAATAAAAAATAAAAAACGAGAAATAAAAATAAAATTGAAATATAAACAGAATTTAGTCAAGCAGGGGAATTTAGTGAAATCAAATAAATCACTGATGCGTAACCAAGCTATTGATGGGAAGCTATCAATAGCTTTGCTTTTGGTTAATTTACATACATATCTATTTTTTTAGATTACAAAGTTTGTTGATCTATCTTTAGGCCTTGTTCCAAATACTACAATTACAACAATTTCGTTGGTAGAATCTTAATAGTGCATCTTTGGAAAGGCTAAAATATATACATACATAGTTGAATGATTGCCTACATGAAAACTAAATATTATATTTACTGATTACACAAAAAAACAAAATCGCACTTTTACGAGTTATAGCTATCACCCAATGGAAATGAAAAATAAGCCTTGGATTCCACAAAAGGTATGCAAAACGTGCGTTGAGTTTCTACGTTTGTGGACGAATAAGAAAAGGAATAAATTTAGATACGAAACTGCTATGATCTGGATTGAACCTGTGAACCACCACGTTGTGACTGTTATTTTTGTATGGTAAGAATAACTGGCATTAACCGAAAAAACCGAGGCAAATGGGAATATCCTTCCATACGATCTGCACATAGACGTGTTTTGAGCCCTACGATGTCATCTGAACCTCAACCTGGTGCTTCACAGGAAGAACCTTTACATTTTGAGGCAAAAACAGGCAATAGCGATAGTGACTTTGATTGTGACCTGGGAAAACCAAAACCATTTAACCAAGATGATTTAAACGACCTCATTAGAGATCTGGGACTGTCAAAGACTGGTTCAGAAATTTTGGCGTCTAGATTAAAAGAAAGAAACTTAGTCACAAAAGAAACTAAAATTTCTTACCATCGCAGAAGAGAACAAACTTTCCTTGAATATTTTGCTGAAGAAGATGACTTTGTATTTTGTAAAAATGTACCTAGTTTAATGGCTGCAATGGAATTACAAAATTACGTTTCTAGTGAGTGGCGTTTATTTATAGATTCATCAAAACGGAGTTTAAAATGTGTTCTCTTACACAAGTAAAAGAAGAATATACCTAAAACCATTGCTCTGGTTTTAGACAAAATTAAATATGCGGAACACAATTGGGTCATATGTGTCGATTTAAAAATGGTAAACTTTCTTTTAGGTCAACAAGGTGGTTACACAAAGTTTCCCTGTTTTCTTTGCTTATGGGATAGTAGAGCTAAAAATCAACAATGGATTAAAAAAGATTGGCCTGCTCGGGAAGCGTTAGTACCAGGACAACAGAACGTGATAAACCCACCTTTAGTATCAAGGTATCGTATAATTTTACCTCCGTTACATATAAAACTGGGGCTTATAAAACAATTTGTTAAAGCTCTTGACAAAAATGGAAATTGTTTTCTTTTTCTGTCTAAAAAGTTTCCAAAATTGAGTGCAGAAAAGATAAAAGCGTGTATTTTTGACGGGCCACAGATAAGGTCGTTAATAAAAGACTTAAATTTCATAGACACTATGACAGTGATTGAGAAAAAGGCATGGAATGAGTTTATTTGGCTTGTTTAAAATTTCTTAGGAAATAAGAAAAGTTCTGACTATTCTCAGCACGTCGAACGACTAATGGGGCACTTCCAAAGGGTTGGATATAATATGAGCATTAAGTTACACTTTCTTCACAACCATCTGGACTATTTTCCAGCCAATCTTGGGGATCTCAGCGAAGAGCAGGGCGGGCGATTGGTACGATGGAGGAACGCTATGAAGGTTACTGGAACACACACATGATGGCCGACTATTGTTGGAACATTGACAATAGTTCTATGCCTTCAACTTCAGCAAGGAAATCATATAAAAGAAAATTTTTTTAAACTTAAGAAGGCAATAAAATAAAATAATCTTTAAATCTATAGTGTTTTATTATAAAAAGTCAAATGTGTCATATAGAGTCATATAGAGCTGATACAGGAGTTTCAGTTACAGATTTCAAATTGTCATTAAAAATTGGACTTAAAACATGTATCATAACCCAATCATCACAAATGCTGTTGTGCAGTGTTACGATTTAATATTATGCTTTTATTTTTTTTTTTAATAATTTATAATAATAAAAAAATAATTTATATTTATTTTAATAAATCTGTCACAGGAAATCGAAATCAATTCATTTTCCACTAAATTATTAATAGTTCTCATGTGCCAAGTATGAATGGAACACCCTGTACAAGTAAAATGTGGCGAAAAATTTTAATAGCCATACAGCTCGTAAATTAAATGTTGTAGAGTAGTTTCACATATTTACATATCTCATTTCCGGTTACATTCCTTTGTTATCGTGAAACATAAAACTAAAAAAGTTGAGTGTCCTAAATATGAGATTCTTAAAAAAAAACTTAAATAATACTCAAAAACTCACTTTTTCTGGTGCAAAATTAATCATCCAAGAAAAACAATTTTTTTTAAGTGTAGGAAATTTTTATTTTGACCTTTACGCGCTCCATCGTTTGTCTGTTTATATATTGTAGCCGTCTAGTTCACCGATGATAGGGTGATTAATTATGCTTCACTTTGTACATACATGCACACATACATACCTTCTTTAGGGCTGCCAGACGCACTGATTTGTGCAATTTTTATTTTTATTCGCCTTTTCGTGCATATTTGGGCTAATTTGTTTGCCCTTTGCATAAAATGTAGAGCATTTTGCGGATATGGCGACGATTTTTTCGCCAATATTGGTATTGAGGCCACCATAGCCGAATGGGTGGTGCATGAATACCATTCGGAAATGCTCAGTTTCGAATCTCCGGTCAAGAAAGGTCAAATGACTAGACAAGTTTTTTCGAATAGCAATCACTTCGCGGCAGGCAATGGCAAACCTCTGAGTGTATTTTCGAAAATTTGAAAAAGTCAAGAAATTACGATTACTGTAATAAATACTTATCCGTAGAAATCAAAATACATGATGGCGCAAAATTAATCATCCAATTTTGTTTGTGAATACATTTTTTTAACAAATAAAAGAAATATTTTAAGTGATGGAAATCTTTATTTTACGCTGTAGCTGTCTAGTTCACAAGTGTCAAGTGTGAGAGACGTACGACGCCATTTGCGAAAATTATAAGTCTTCCGATAGAGTGATTATTTTTGCACCATATGTATTTAGAAAACTCATGAAAAAGTTATTAACAATTTATGTATTCAATTAATAGTCTAAAAATACAGTATTTCTTACAGACTATGAAAAACAGATTAATGCTAAATAATTTACTCAAGAGTAAATTAAAATTCTGATTTACTACTTTCAGTGTAGTGAATGAAAGAAAAAGGTAACATTTCTTATAATTTACGGAGAAAGATTATTTGCTAATACTACGAATTTTGTTGAATAAATCATTTAGTGCCCATTTGAAGGTGTTCTTTGTTGAAGAAAAATCTGAGCCAATATGATTTGAAAGCGAATTTAATTCTCCCAATGTTCCAGAAATCGGAGCATTCGAAGCATAATTAGTTCTTGCCATCCCTAACCAGAAAAAATCATGATTCCGTAAGCTTCGTTGAGGAATATTGAAATTAATTTCCTCGAGTAGCGATGGGCAGCCAATCATCCCACTTATCAAATCGAAATGGAAAGTGAAAGATGGTGTTTTTAGATTAATGAGCAAGCAGTGACTTTTATAGAATTAATGATTATATAAAAAAACTGCTGAAGTTTTTCGAGAAATTCAATATTTTCTTTGAAAGTCGTTTTTACTATACTTCATTTATATATAACTTTTGCACATATTTCGCATTACTTCGGTTATGTTTACCAAAGAAATTTTAACTAAGAAACTTTGAATTACAAAATTATTTGAATCGTTGAACAAAGGCTTTAAGATACGATTATTACAACGTGCGAAATTATTATAAAGGCATCGCGTATTGAGAATTTTCATCTATTTAATTATTAATGTTTTAATTTTAGTTTTTGTATGAAATATAGTTCCTTCTATAACAAATACCATAATAACCCAAGCTTCAAACTTTGTAAAAAAATTTATAAAAATTCGATAAATTTTCATCAAAATTTCAAAGTTTTTAATCAAAATAAAAAAAATTGGGTACGCAGAGCCCATTAAATTTTAGTGTACAACAAAATGCAAGTTTTAAGTCGCTCAAAATTTTTCTTGATATTTTTTCCCTGTTGATGTTTCCCATTTTCTTCGAATAAAGAAAATGTAATGCGTTCGTTCTCAATCTGAACAACGAAGAAGACGATTTTGTGTCGAAAATCATGATGAGTGAGGAGGCGCATTTCCATTTAAGCAGTCACGTCAATAACCGAGGGCACTGAAAATCCACTCAAGACCACCGTGTGGTGTGGCCTTCACGCTGTTTTGGGTTTTGTTTTTTTTTTTTTTTTTTTTTTTTTTTTTTGTTTTCTTTTTTTTGGGTTTTTTTTTTTTTGACGACGCCGCCTATTGGTGAAGGCTACAGAGCCATGATAAATAATTTCTTGCTGTCGGAATTGCATGATCCACATTAGAGATGATCTCCACATAAAAGCCTTCCGTCGCTCAACTGGTCCTCTTTTGACAACATCCTTGAAGAAAGTTAGACTCGTCAGATGCAAGCAGCTTTGTCGGTGGCACGCGGTCAATGGTCATGAAAATATTATTTTCATAGATGAGAAAATTTTCACTGTTGAAGAAGTTTTTAATAAGCAAGACGACAAAATCTATGCAAAAACTTCTAAAGACGCAAAAAATGTTGTCCCAAGGTTGCAGCGTTGCCACCATCAAGCCTACGTAATGGTTTGGTAGAGAGTGGACAGTGTCCTGTAAAGGCCTTACTTCTCTTCAGTTCTGCGAAAAAGGTCTTAAGACCGGTGAAAAAGTGTATCAGGAGGATGCATTAGAAAGCGTGGAGAAGGCAGTACTCTTTTCAATGGAGAGCGTTGGATCTTCAAGCAAGATTCCGCTCTAGCCCATAATGCAAAAACCACCCAGCAGTGACTAAAAAATAATACTCCTGGGTTAATAGCCGCAGAAGATTGGTCGTCTGGAATTCCAGATCTGAATCCATTGGACTACAGTTTGTAGTCAGAATTGCAGAACATGGCTTGTTGAAGACCTCACAGAAATTTTGAGAGTCTCAAACAATCTTTGGTTAGATATCCATGAATGGCCTAATCGTTTGAAGGCTTGTGTAAAAGCAAATGGTGAGCATTTCGAACGAAAATTAAAAAAAATGTTTTTTAATATAATATTTACATGATTAAATAAAACTAACATCATTAAAAAAAAAAATATTATAAATTCATATCCATAACGGAGTTAACTTGTAACAGCACTTATGGCAGGACTAAGTATAGATGGAAGAAATGGATTCACTTGTGGATAACCTCAAAATATGCTTTACTCTATCTACTAAAATTTTTATTCATACTGTTACAAATTGGCAAGAAATAATGGCTTAAGGGGTAACACCACTGTAGAAATTTAAAAAAATTGATTTTTTTTTTTATAAGCTTAAAAAATTCTTTGAACCTTTTAAAATACAGAACAAAAAGTTTTATACGTTACCGAAGTTTATTTCATAAATATTTTAAGCTTTTAACCAAGCGTTTGTGACTGCTACCTAACGACTTCTCCAAATTTCCAAACTTTAAACGCGTTTTTCTCAAAACACGTTTTCTGAAATTGGCACGCAGCATAACTCAAACAATTTTAAATATTTTTAATTAGGTTTTTCACTACGTTTGTAGGTATAATAACCTTCTTAAGAGAAGAGCGTAGGGAATTTTCGGTAGATTAATTTAAACGATTGTTATATAATTATTTAAGTGCCGTTTTTTTTAGGCCAAAATAGAGTTTTTTCCTTCAAATGCTTGCTAATTCCACAAAAAAAATATTTTTTAAACCCCTACGTGTTTCTCTAGCTATTCTTATCTAGATTAAGAAAAAAAATGTTTCTTTATTCCAGATTAAAATTTGCACCCTCTGTGCTGCGTGCCGCGGAGCTCCTTCAAGAGAAACCACATTACAAAAATGTCTCCAATGCCGCCATTTTGTAAAATTTTTCGTTCAAACTTTGCAGTTTTGTATTTTAGTATATAAGTAATAACTTCCCAAATCAGAGTGATTGTTTTCCCTTTCCTTCTATACAAAAAAATTCTTTAAAAATCGTGTTTATTTTACGCGTACAGTGGTGTTACCCCACTTTTCATGTAATTTTGAGCAAATTTGCAAAATTGTTTGGAAAAGCCGGGAGGCGCAATTCAAGTCAACTCAAATAAATTTGACTACAAATGGGCTTACTGCTAAATGTAATTTTCATTTTATTAATATTTTATGCTTGTTTTTTAACGTGCATAAATACATACATATCGTTCCACACACTTACATATGTACGTTTGTTTGCTTGGATTGTGTATTGGGTCTGCTATTTTATGGGAGCGGCGCAACTCCGTGTTGCTTTGTTTTTTGCCCGGGTAAAAATGCAATATTGCGAATGTGTATTACAAAACACTTTAAAAAGAAAACAAAAAGCATGCACATACACATACACATAATACACCAGAACGCTTTCACAAGCGTTGCCAGTTCGCGGCCGCCAGGTAGAAGGGGACTTTGGAATTCGCTGTTCTTGCGTCTTCGGTGCAATAATTTTTGTCTGCATTATTTGTTGTGGCTTTGTTCATTACTTTGGCCTGACTTTGCCCGACCAATGTCTGTTAACGATTTGTATATGTGTGGGTATGTCAGACATTGAGTGCAATTTGCCACACATATAGTTTTTGGAGCTACATTCTCTGGTGGGACGGTGGTCGGTGGTTGGTAGATGGTGGTCGGTGCCTGTTCCGCACCGTTCACCACTGATTTGTGTTAGTTTCGGCATTTAGATTAGCGACTCTAAAGGTCTGTCGTTAACTTGTTTTAACTGTTATTGTTATTGTTGTTATTGTTAATATATCTATGCCGTATATTATATCATTTTGTAGCTATCGAACAATTTATCACACCCAAGCAAGGTGCACCTTGGCGGTGCTTGTTACAACTAATATCAACTATTGGCTGCACTTAGATAAGCTCAAATGCTTGCACCGATGCAGAATTTCGCAACATTTTTTGCCTCATAAAATTCCTGACAGTGTCTTAATTTTTTTTTCAATTCAACTACGATTACATTTTTACAGAACAATGATAATTTAAAACAAAGAAACAAAGATAAAGGTAAAGTTACAAAAAGTGTGAATTAATAGACGGCTTAAATATAAATCTCGACAACGAAAAATCAATATTTGAACACTTTGAGAACTTGTTAACATATGTAAGAGCAAGAAAAATCGGATGAA
>JAYXIM010007199.1:0-18443 GCA_037575425.1 Anastrepha fraterculus | reverse complement strand
ATGGTCACGAAGAACGAGTGTAGTGTGAGACATGTGAGATAAATTTTCCATTATCCTTATTAGGATTGCCAGGATTAATATTTTATTTTTTTAACATACTTTTATTAGCTCGGGTTGTATGTATGAATGACTGTAACGGAATCTTTGAGCTTAATTTTCACTGGCTTCTAAAAATCTGATCGACTCGGAACACACAACATAGATGACTAGATGGGAAACTCTTTTTCTCGTGAGAGCGCTGAAAAATGTGCATTTTTTATAACATTAGCCAATATTGCCATACCGGTAGAAACATGAATTGGGTATTTTTTTAAATAAAAATTGAGAATTTTTAGTTTCCACACCACCATTGAGGTTAGTATTTAGTGTGCGGTTGTGTAATAGTATATTACTCCTAAACACCTACATATACTAAAAATAAAAAATAGTTAAAAAACACGCTTTTATTGCTAATCGAACTAAAAAGTAGAAAATAAAAAATAGTTTAAAAAAACTAAAAAACACGCTTTTATTGCTAATCGAACTAAAAAGTAGAAAATAAATTTTAATGACAAAGGGACCTATAATGAAGTAATAGCAAATCGAAGGACCAGTCATAGTCAACTACCTCAGAACAGAATTATAACAAAAATTAAGATGCAAATAGAGTAATTCAAATTAGAGTTAAAAGCGTGGGATGCATATTGCTTCACTTTCATAACCCTCTGTACTTCGGTAGTTGCCAATAGAATGATTGTAATATTTACTATACCAAGCATCCCACGCTTTTAACTCTAATTTGAATTACTCTATTTGCATCTTAATTTTTGTTATAATTCTGTTCTGAGGTAGTTGACTATGACTGGTCCTTCGATTTGCTATTACTTCATTATAGGTCCCTTTGTCATTAAAATTTATTTTCTACTTTTTAGTTCGATTAGCAATAAAAGCGTGTTTTTTAGTTTTTTTAAACTATTTTTTATTTTTAACACTGCGCTTCAAGTGTTTTACAACTTCTAATTGCGACGCGCTTCTGTGGCAAGCATATTGTACTTTTGGAAGAGTCCTACTTACTCCACAGACCCTTTGAAGTTTTAATCATAAAAGGCCATATCTAATCCTCTAAACTTGTCTTTGAAACAAGCGCTCAAGTTCCTGTTGTCTGTTCTGCCTTACTCGCCAAGCAGTGTGTATTTTCTATTAATTATCGATCTAAAGCTCCGCACACTTTGGTAAACTCTCTCTTGATTTTTGTCAATGAAACAACAGCTTAACTAAACTTCTAAAAGCACAATTGCCAATTGCAGATTTAACATAAAATTCCAAGTTACTAAGAAGGAACATTTAGTAAATTTTTTGTTGTAATAAATGCAATACTTTTGACTTCCTACTCTGCTAGTCGTACACTTTTGCGCAAGACTGTAACACATCTAGATGCATGCAGGTGATTATAAAGGGTGGTTAAATTTCAAGGGCCGATGTTGAATGTGAACCACACCTAAACGTCAACGACACCATTGGACTTCTTTCTTTGGGGTTATTTGAAGAAAAGGTGTATGTCAATAAGCCAGCAACAATTCAATAGCTAAAGGATCAGATGAATCGCACATTAACGACATAGAACCTCAATTATGCCTGAGCGTCATCGAAAATTTGGACCATCGGATGGTGGTGTGTCGCAGAGGCTGCGGCGGCTATTTAGTCGATATTTTGTTCCATGCGGAATTGAGCCATACCAATATTATCATAATAAAGAGAAATGACAATAATTTCCTAAAAAATTTTTATTTTATTCAAAATCAACACCGGCGCTTGAAACTTAACCCCCCTATATAAGGAAAACTGTTGTTTAATGTGGGCATACAATACATACATACAGCCATACATTCATATACACATACATTCATACATATATGCACAAGTATATAGCCTGCGGACCACCCCAGCGGCATTTTTACAACTTTATTACTTTATGACGATTGTTTTTTATAGTGAACTTACTATAATTTTAAGCATTTTTATTTTCTCGGTTATGATTAATGAACTTTTTCATTATCACAGTGCCTTGTTGATGCCGTTTGCCGCCTAGCCTGTCGTATACTTAATTACTTATCCATATTTATTATTACTTTCATCTGCTTATGTTCATTTCTTAACAGATTATTTGGACTCAAAAATGTGTATAAATATATAGGAGCGAAACTATTAGTATTTTTTGCAATTCACTCTTAACTCTTAATTTAGGCGCCCTAACAGTTCAAATATAAGTATTTTATTTGTTACAACATCTATCAGATGCTCCTTCTTTCTTTCTCAGCTTATGAAAAGTGTACGTAGGATAGTTTACTAAAGCCTGTTGTAAAAAAGCCTACTTCCTTCTGGAATCTTTGGTATAATTTTATTAACTGCCTAGTGTATCCTCAAAACCACTGCAGCGCATTTCAGTCGGAAACTCTAGACATTACTGAGGTCGCCATACAGCAGCTTATGCAAAAATGCGACTGCTTTTAAAGAAACCTATACTTATTCTGATAGCCAAAGCGGCAATTAAATCTCTTGATGGGATTGTCACAAATTCCAACATTATTCGCAAATGTCGGGCATCTCTTAATGAGATGGTAGAATATTTCCGTAATATTTCCAGACATTGTGTCGTAGAAGGGAACTGAAGACCAATTAGCGAGAGAGGATACTACCACTCGCCACCTTCTTGGTATGGAGATTGTAGGTATACTTCTCTCAATCTAAAACTGCGTGATACAAGTAGCAGTGTGGGACGTCTGACAGTCAAAGGAGCTTCTAAATCGGTTAAGAAAAAACATCTCTATTTTGGATACTTTCATTAAGGCCATTGTATCCCAGGCCGAAATGGTCAAGTATTGAACGAACCTAATTTAGATTTTTGCGGAAGCTGCAAGAATGAGGAGGAGGGAGAGTCTGTCAGACATCTTCTCTGTCACTGTCTTGCGAGGTATGCCACTTGGTTTAGATGCTTTGGGTCATCATTCTTGAATGATACTGATGCCCTTAGGGATCTTATGCCAGTCAGATCAATAGGTTTGAACTTAACGAGGTTTGGTTTAACGAGGAATAGCAGGTAAACTGCTACTGTAGTATCACAATGGGTCGGCAGCGATCTAAATGAGTTGGTTTAAAGACCGACTGCTACTGCCTACCTACCTATCTACTTATCCTCAAAATGTAGCTCCGTAGTAACGTATTAAAGAGCTCTCTGTGGCGCAAAATTAGTCATCCTATTTGGTTTTTGAACAACTTTTTTACTAAAGAAAAAGAAATTATTTTGAGTGATGGAAATCTGTATTTTAACCTATACGTGCTGCATTACTCTTCTGTTTGCATACTGCAGATGACTAGTTCGAAAGTGACAAATACAATTTTCCATATAATAGAATACATCTCGGAGCAAACACCATCATGTAATATTTCCAAGCCACAGCTCTATAGTCTAGAACCTGCCTCATAAGTTTAGAAATCGGAGTGGGAATATATTCAAAAACCTATTTGACTTTTTGCTTCTAAAGATTTTCGATGGTATTCTCTATATAATTTTAACGCTTTGTGTATCACTCACTTTCTTGATATAAATGTATTGAAATACAATTAAATAAAACCTTCTGCGATAAAAAGTTTTTCTTTAAAAAAAAGTAAGCTTATTTTTGTACCTGAGGGGGTAGGTAAGTAGGTAGGTAGAAGTAGCAATCTGCATCTAGAGGGTACAAAATAAAAATTGCAAATTGAATTAAAATAAATTTCAGGCATAAAATTTCGCTTCAAATAAATATTTCTACTATAGCTTTAAAGGAATAATATATTTTTATAGTTAAACTAGCTGGAGTTTATCAAAATGTTCGCATTTGCCGTTTAAAAATTTGTATTCACTTGGATTAAAATAAAATTTGAAATCTTATACTTATGTAAGTGGCGCACAGTAGGATGGCGCACAGAACTAGGTGGACAAAATGCCAAAAAGTGAAGTTAGCAAACCGAAGCTAGACCTGTAGACTTTTAATCTTGACAGTGGCCTTGAGATCTGAAAACTGTTCTGTTGCCGAACGATGACAAAAGCACGGTCGTGTTAACCGCTTAATGCTAATATTATCACATAGTATATCTTAGTCCCATGAGAGCAGGACAGCTAAGCAGAATGCGCTGAGATGATTCCACCTTATCCTTTCGGCAGCTGACTCACATATGATTCAAAGTAATGCCGAGTCTCACAGCATGTATACCTCGCGCACAATAATCGATAAGGGCATCCGCATAATTCGAGAGCTAAGCATTTGTTAACCTTCGAAGCTCCCTATCACGTGGACTGAAGTGTATCGCGAGCGCACTTTTTCCTGCTACGAAGTACCCAGTTGAGCCTAATACCGAAGAATGTAGATGCGATCGAAAGGGTCTTAATTTCTATTTGGCTGACAGTTATAATAAGGTAAACAACCGTCCAGCTACTTCTTTGAATGCGGCTACTTCCGCTTGGAACCCACTGCAGTGGTTCGATAGCCTCAACTTGAATTTGATTTAGAGAATACTCCTCCGTCCAATCTTGAGCCATCTGTGAACAGGCGCACCGGGCCTTGTTCTCAAATGCTGCACACTTGATCCCTTGTTTGAATGTGAGTGGAGAATATCCCGCTCAAACTAAGCGTGGGTGCATATTGATGAGTAGGCAGGGCGATGATTTCAAAGTTTCTGAGGATACTTGAATACCCGTAAGTGAAATCAAGTCTGTAGCGCGAACTTCTTAGTCTGATTGTGGCTCGTGCCGGGGCAGTTTTGCCTGCGATGTTGACAGGTACCATATTTATCATTGGTTTTTGTAATATTATTATTTATAATTATGGGTAAGACTCCGTCAGAAAATATGAGATTTGCAAGTGGTCTTTCGATTTCTTTGAAACTTTGGGAAATATTAGTTCTAGGTAAGATACATTCGAGCCTAAAAGGATTTTCAAAAATTTTCAAAATTGAGTCATCTACGCCATGTTGAAAATCGGGACCGTGTTTTTTTCAAAAATCAATATTTCTTGAACCGTTGGATGGATTTCAATGCAATTTACAGACAATATAGAAACAAATAAGTAGTTTAAATTAGTATTATGTTAAAAAAAAAATTTCGAAATTTTGACCCAAAAAAAGTCAAAAAAATTTTTTGAATCAATTTTTAGTTGATTTGGCCAGTTTTTTAGATTTTCTGTTATACACGTAACGATTCCTTATGATTTAACCTTTATTTTGAAAAAAAAAATTTTATGGTGTCTATAATAGTTCTCGAGATATTGCGATTTTAGTGGAAGCGCGCACCGTGAAGTTCGCTGTTACGCAGCGCGGGAGTAGAAAAACGCGCACAGACCAGCAGCAGTCTGCTCCAGTCACTTCATACAGGAACACATAACGCAGCGCGAACCGTGCGTGCGTACGCGAACCGTGCGTGCGCGCTTCCACTAAAATCGCAATATCTCGAGAACTATTATAGACACCATAACATTTTTTTTTTCAAAATTAAGGTTAAATCATAAGGAATCGTTACGTGTATAACAGAAAATCTAAAAAACTGGCCAAATCAACTAAAAATTGATTCAAAAAATTTTTTTGACTTTTTTTGGGTCAAAATTTCGAAATTTTTTTTTTAACATAATACTAATTTAAACTACTTATTTGTTTCTATATTGTCTGTAAATTGCATTGAAATCCATCCAACGGTTCAAGAAATATTGATTTTTGAAAAAAACACGGTCCCGATTTTCAACATGGCGTAGATGACTCAATTTTGAAAATTTTTGAAAATCCTTTTAGGCTCGAATGTATCTTACCTAGAACTAATATTTCCCAAAGTTTCAAAGAAATCGAAAGACCACTTGCAAATCTCATATTTTCTGACGGAGTCTTACCCTTAATATTTTGAACTAGATAATTGTTTAAATAATTTTAAAATCCATTAACCTAGTAACAAAATCAATATCGGTAGCCAATGTTAGTTTAAAACTAAGACATTAATTTTGTTCACATAGAATACCAATCCATCCCACTGTGTGATGCCGCAAATGGCACGAGTATTAACTAGTTAAAAAAAATGTTAAGTAATTACATTAAAATTTAGCATATAATTACCATTTGATTGAAAAATTGACTGCATAATATTTTATTTATTGAAGTAACCCTCGTTTTCTATTCTTTTTTCAGTTCGTGCTCACTTTTACTTTCATGCAATTCATATGAAACAATGTGAACTATAAAAAACAATTGTCGACACAACGGAAACGACTTGCACAAAAGGTGATTGCTCATACAACGCAAGCGAAGAGGGGAAGCAGAGGATTTCTCCAAGTTATCGCATTTATGCGCGTCGAATCGATTTGAAAATCGAGTAGCACGTCAAAG
This sequence comes from Anastrepha fraterculus, assembly GCA_037575425.1. NCBI lineage: Eukaryota > Metazoa > Arthropoda > Insecta > Diptera > Tephritidae > Anastrepha > Anastrepha fraterculus. Next base: position 12,062 of record JAYXIM010007199.1, on the reverse strand, counting down.
AAATTGCCAACACTAAAAAAAACTATACTCGGAGGTAAGTAAAGTAAAGCAAAGTGTTTCAAGCAAAAAAAAAAAAATTAGTAAATAAAAAGTAAAGGTTAAAAAAAAAATCACAAAAGAAGAAACACAAAAAAGTGAATGGATAGATGAACTGGAAATTTAGTGAACCGAAAATGATTTGTGCAAACTCAAATAAAATTTAAAAATTGCACAAGCAACGAAAAGAAGCAACAAATTTGCGCTGCATAGCAAAGTTATTACACATACACACACACATATATATGCACATAAATATTATATTATATTATGGCAAATGTATGTATAGCAGATATTTCAGTTTCACACTGTCGTTTTTTCTCTTGTAAACCAAAAAGTTGTCTCCACTTGCCGCGCGCTTCGCTGGCTTTTTGTTGGCAACAGCCAAAAGTTCAGTTTGCTTAGCATTCGATTTCAATCGTCGATGGTCATTGATCGTCATCGATTTGGGTCAATTGCATTCGAAAAATAATAAAACAAAATCAAGCGAGAAATTTAGCTTCCCTGGCCTTCTTAACCTTTTCGCTTTGCATTTGGTATTTTTATATTCTATGTTCGTAGGTATTCGCATGCTTTAGTTTCAGTTATAAATTTGTTTCGTTTTTCTTTTCTTTAGAATTATGCCAAATCCATTATGAAATTTTGTTTAGAATAGCGAGGTGGAGCACACTGATTTCTATTAGCTCTTAGCGGCTACACTTTTACCGCTTTTTATTTGGTTTGCGAAGCTTGCCAACAGATTTATGAAATTTTTAGGCATTTGGCAATGTTGATAATCTTTGGTTCTGCTACTGCCAAGTTGCCACTGGGTTAATAGGCCGACATGCCTGGGCATTTATTTTGGTGTTTGAATTGAGGATTTGTTCTTAGATGGCCTAGGTGTCAGCGGAGAATAGGCAGAGTGCTTTGTTAATTTAAAATACACTCATATCGTCCAGTAGACGAAATTTGAGCAACTGAAATTAGCGCTTGCAAAAGTAGATGACTAATGCAGTTGTTTGGTATACTAAAATAAATTATAAATTCTTTCAACATGAAAACTTGTAAAGCATAATAATTCCTGTGCTTTTCGAGAAGATCTTCTCTATCATCATTTTTGGGGCCCATTATTTAGAATATGGAATGGAAAGAATTCAAATTCAACATAATTACATTGCCAAAATATTAGTACGAATGGTGGCAATTAACGGGGGAGCTCCTCCAGCACTTTTAATTTTTTCATTTTTTTGCATTAAAAATTCATTTACAATCTGAAGAATATCTTTTCAATGTTTTAAGCTTAATAAAAAGTCTAAAAAGTCCCTATAAAGTCAGTGAAGTAATGAAATACTCGAGCTTATGTGCGCGCGGGTTGAAAAATAACTCCAGAATATTACTCTGGGGTACAACCATTTCCACATATTTGTGGTACAATCAGTGGCAACATACGAACGAACTACCACCTTCGCATGACTATAATTCGTGAGAGAATCCTAATACGTAGAACGCAGAGGAGGGCTCCATTGCACCATTCGTAGTAATTTCAAAAAACCTTTTTTTATTTACTAAATTTAAAATATTCATTAAATAAAATTAGTAAATGTGATCGATTTGTAAAATTTCCATTTAATAACTTTATCGTTTTGTATATTCACCCACTGCAATTACTTTAAGTTAATTTTCCAAACCGATTGATCTCCCGCATTGAAAGGTATTACTTTTGTTAATCCCCCGTTGTTATATTCATATTGCAAATAAAAAATTTATGTACTTACATAAATGCAACAATAAAATAAAAGTCATTTTAACGACAGCTGCTTTTTACAAGCCAGTGAAATGATACTCTTTCATTGTTTCCAGAGAAACTCAAAAGGAAAAGAAAGCACTACAAAACACATACATACATATGTGCTATACTCATACAAATATACAGGTGGTCATATTTCTGCTGTATCCATAGAGATAAACCAAGTAACACATTGTCTTGCAATATTTACACACTGAAGGCCATTCAGCCACCTTCAAACAAGCGGTGGTGACCTCCTCTACTCAAGGGGCATTAAACCAGGCAGTTCGGGGAAGAATGGCGTGGTGTAAGTTTGTGGGTTTAGTAAAGCTCATTACTGTGGCTGCAATGCTGTTTCTGACAATTGAGTCAGCAGCATCAGGTGTTTCTACTTTGTGGCCTTTTGCGGAACATTTCACTCTAAATTCTGCTGCTAAGTAAATTTTTTTGTTTACTCTATAAAATGTTTCATTTAGCAAAAGTAAATACAAAAGTTCATGTAACGGGTGGTTTTGTGAGTGGAGAGGATGTTTTTTTATAATGAAATTCAACAAAAAATAAAACGGCGAAGAGTTTCGCTTTATTAGCCTGCATTTTTTATATCATTTTGTGCTTATAAATAATTTGGACTGATCATTTGGACCAAGTACCAATTTTCCGGCCTTGTGTTGCACAGAATATTGGCTTCTCAACATTGGCTATTGTAGGTTTACGAAAATTAGTTCGAAGTAGTCAAATAATGGATTCCAGAGAGGTAATAGAAAGACGTTTTTATTGTCATGATTGCGTTATCAAAAGTTCATACAAAAAGAGTGGAGCTTGTATATCTTCCCGATTTTCTTTAATAATTCATTCAATATAAGATTACAATTTTTTCAGAACTTTTCAAAATATTCATTGAAGACACCTTGGACGTCGTCAACTGGAATCTCCTGCAGTGTGGAGCTGCTAAAACGGCCGAGTTCCTTTCAGCGTTCTTTTGATCTCTGGGAAGAAGTCTGCTGGGAAGAAGTCGTGTCTAGGCTCTTTTTACCCAGCTTCACATGAAGCTTTATTGCGATTGTAATTATGTGCGTGGGCAACCAAAAAGGCGAGGATAATTTGCTTTGGCATTGCCTTCAATAATTTGTTTCGAACCATTACCGAATAAGGATACCTCGGATATGCGAACTACACCAGGCGGTACATTTTGTGGCACGCATAAATAGTTAATGAGCCACTTGAGGTTTAGCATTACTTTAAATGCTGAGTTTGAAGTTGAAGTCTGTCCACTCGTTGTAAATCTCTGCATGGTTATTTTTCAAGTTTACAGCTGTTTTGACCGACTGTTCCTTACATCAAAAAACAACACCCATTACATATACAAATATGGAAACTAAGCAATATGCAGAAGTTAATAAGTAATGAAAACCGAAATTAAACTAAAAAACACTTGGGCATACACTTGGGAACTTTCCACTTCAGACTTATATGCAGAGGGTGTACACATACACACTTATATATATTTATTTATTATACTCATGTTTTGATACAAACTTTTTTAATAAGTATAAATACATACGTATGCTTAGGCATACACGCCATAAATATACATACACATTTTATTAATATTTCTTACGGCTTGCACTTTGCAATCTACTTGACAAAGTAAAATTAGTTTTCTCAATTCCCCAGTTCATTCAATTTTAATTTCTTGCTGTACAATTACTTTGAACGTCGGTTTGTTTCATTGTACTGAAGTGCGGGCTGGTTGTTTGATTTAATTTTATTTCTGCGCTGTACTTTGTGAGCCTTCTATGTGGCTATTATGATTTTTTCCTCACTACTGTTATTATTGAAATGGTTAAAGCGTCTCGTAACCTAAAAAATCTGTTTTTGCCATAATTGAAAAGTTAGACCAAACATTTTTTTTTTAATTTTTTCAAAAAAAAAAAAAATATTTGAAAAAAATTTTGGTAAATACTTTTTTCTTATTATTAAAAACAAATTTGTTTCTTTGCAGACTTAAGTATAATAGGAAGTAAACCAAATTTGAAAAATTTGATAATTTTGCGATTTATTAAATATTTAAAATTTGGTTAACAGTTTTAAAATTAGTTTATTTTTTTATTTGTTTTTATTATTTTCTTTTTAATTTTTAATGTTGAAATACACATAAAAAAAATTTTTCATATTTTTTTCAAACAAACAAAAAAAAAACAACAATTTGAAAAAAAAATTTTGTTTTTATTTCAGAATTTCCCAAAAACAGTTTTTCTTGTTATTAAAAAAAACAAATTTGTTCATTTATTGACTCGAGTATAATAGGAAAAACCAAATTTCTAAATTTGGTAGTTTTGAGATTTATTTAATATTGAAAATTTGGTTAACAGCTTTCAAATTTATTAATTTATTTTTATTTTTCTTTATTTTATTTTATTTTTTATATTTATTGTTGAGATACACAAAAGTTTAGTTTTTTGTTAAAAGTTTTTGGGAAAAATTGTTGTTTTTGTAATTTTGAAAACAATTTCCTCTGATTTGCCTTTTGTTTTTAATTAATAGCTGAGTCTATACTCAGAAATCCCAGAAATTCCATAATGGTATCCCCAGAACTATGCGAGTTATTTTCATATATCTACAGCAAATCAGTGCAAAATGCCACTCTAGCGAAACGAATCAGGGAATCAGTGAAATGGACTGCTCTACTTACTTACTTACTTAGGTGGCGCTACAACTGTATATCAGTTTTGGCGATATCCAAACTAGCCCACCAACTTTTTATGCCCTGCGCTCGGCAGTGCCAGTTAGAAATCCCGAGCACTGATAGGTCCTGTAGCACTTTGTACTCTCAACGAATATGTGGTCTACCCCTTTCTCGTCTTCCTTTTTGGGTACCGTTTCATAGGTTCACCTTGCTTGAGCGCCTTCGTTCATACGGGTGACATGGCCAAGCCAGTGTATTCGCTGTATTTTTACGCACTTAACTATGCCCATGTCCCTATATAGCTCATACAGCTATCGTGTCCACCATACACGATACTCCTCTCCAATGCGGAGGGGGCCAAAGATCTTACGAAGCATTTTTCTCCCGAAAGCTCCCAAGACTTTCTCATCTGCTGTTGACATCATCCGTGCTTCTGTGCCATATAACAGGACGGGAATGATGGCGTTTTGTAGAGTATCTGTTTGGTCATTCGAGAGAGAACTCTAATTCACAATTGCCTACTGAGCTCAATGTAACACCTGTTGAGTTATTTTCTGCATGATCTCCAACTTCAAATTGCTGGTTGTCAACACTGATATATTGTCCAAGATGCGAAGACGCCTTGTGTGTTGACAGCAGGTATTTTATTTTGCACTCATTCACCGCAAGACACACATTGCTTGCCGCTCTCTTTAAGCTGGTTGGTTTCGTCGATAATCTTGATGTCAGGGTCGTAACAAATATTTACAATTGTCCAGCGCTTCGCCTTGAAACTTTATTCCAGGTTTTTTTTTTTGTACGTGTCTAAGACTCATAAGACAGCCTGTCCGTCGGACATTATGTAGACTTTCGCCTCTACGAAGCCATTCACACCCGTAACTGCTTATTGTAATTGAAAAAAAAAAACAATGACTGCTGACGGATCTTTCTGCACATTATTTATTTTATATGCTTCTAATTAAGTTAATTTTAGGAAATTTCTTTTTTAATTTGAAAATTAAAGTAATTTAGGTTAATTAAATTTTTATTTTATTTTATTGGACTTAATATTCTGTAATTTTATTTAACTAATTTTCTATTATTACACATTTGTTTGATGTATTATAATTAATTCTGTTTTAAGTTTATTTGATCTAATTTAATGAAATTTCTATTATTATTGCCATTTTTCAATCGATTTGATTTTGATTTTGTTTAATTCTTCTTTTTCTCTATTATTTGTTTATCTCAATTTATTCGATGGCGTCCACTGTAGCATGGACGGTATGGTTTAGTGCCTGATTACAATTCGGAAGTGCATAGGTTCGAATCTCGGTGAATGAAACACCAAAATGATAGCAAAAGTGTTTTTGAATAGCGGTTGCTACGGTATTTCTGCCCCGAAAAAGCTCCCCGTAAAAAAAATATCTGCCTTTCGGAGTCGACTTAAAACTGTAGGTCCCTCCATTTGTGCAACAACATCAAGCATTAATTGTAATTTATTTTAATTAAAATTCTATATCATAGACTTTAATTTATTTTATTTTATTGTATATTTTCTCTTGTTCTAATTTTTCTTTGCTCGAATTTTGCTTTAATTGAATTTAATTAGATTCAGCTTAATTCTAATTTCTTTTTTTTTTGAATTTTTATTAAATTTTATTTTATGTTATATCATTCATTACAAATGTTGGAAAAATGAACGGTGAACACTAGAGGACGCAGTCGGAGATATAACCGCCAAAAATATTATTGACAAAACGATAAGCCGTGAGAATTGAACTAAAAAATTAACAGACTTGCGGAAAATATTCCTCGAATGAAAAACCAAGACTTGACGCTTTAACCCCACTCTGAAGTAATATGAAAGCAGTGGTGGGCGACGATTTCAGACGAGAGGATTTTTTTAGTCCATGCAGGTTGAACGTACCTTTGGTGGGATGGCGGGTTTGATGATGTGTGAGTCATTTTAAAACACCCATTTTCACAGCCCAAAAAAAATTTCTAATTTTTTAACTATGTTTTATTTTGATTCTGATTTTATTTTATGTTATTTTACTTTATTTTTGTTTTTTAATTTAATTTAAACTTATTTTGTTAATTTTATTTAATTTTTAAAACTTATTTTAATTCAGTTTTATTTTATTTTATTAAACTTAATTTAATTTAATGTTTATTAAATAAAATTTTCAAAAAGCGATCCTCTTCTCTGTATTTAATCTTATTTTCATCATTTTTTACTCAATTTTTATTAAATAAAATTATCTAAAACCCTTCCTCTTCTATTCATACACCACACACCACACCACAGCAGCTTTAAAAAAAAGGGAAAAATTTAGAAACATTTTTTTTGCACTAATTGAAAAAGTTTCCATCCCCTGGCGCATAAACAAATAATATTTGCAGGGCAAATATGCATCACTTCACAACGAGTGAGCAAAACTTTTTCCTTAACCGTTGTAACTTGAGCTGGGTGTTTAGTGGCTCGTTTGTACGCTATCAGTTCTGACCCACTCTTCGTGAAGTGCCGATAAAAGTTCTTGAATAACAACTAACATAGTTGTTTGTATGCACATCCACGCAGATGAAGTTATGAGCTGGTCATAAAAAATTTCCACCGTTGCCATACAATTACCTACACCTGGCAAACTTTGTTCTTAGTTTCTCAATTTTTTGCTATTTACCTCATCATTTGCACTTCCATTATTTGTCTTATCATGGATTTTCTTTTTTCTTCACATACATATGTGTGTATGTCGTATTTATATATGGAGCATCTCATGCGCAATTCACAAAGTTGCGAAGGATATCACTCCACTGGCGCCGCGTTGGCCTTTTTTGGTCATAAGCCAACGGTGCATACACGGAGCTTCGTGCTGTGCTTGTGTCAAAGAAAGTAGTTGACTAGGTCATGCAACGAGGCAGGGGTGAGCGGGAGTAAGGGTGCATACAACAATTTAGAATTTGCATGAGAGCGATAAACAGAGTGGGTTTTGGTAAGAGAGTGCTATGGCGCTTTTTCGCAATTAGAATGAGTCGAGAAAGAACAAACCATGAATGCTTTATTTTTGTACAAATTCTATTTTATTTAAAATATGTTTACGAAATTTTCGATTTATCATTCAAAACATTAGGCTATGAGTTTTTTGATTTTAATGCATTTTTTTTCCAGAGTTTCATTATACTTAAGTTTTCGCATCGTTAAAAAGTATTTCCTTGGCTGTCTCTTTATATATAAAGAATTTCATTACAATTTAGTGAGTGCTTCGCACTACTTCTTATTAGTTTTGAATAGTTCATAACGCCTAGAGCTGCTTTAATCATTTTTACAATGTGGTTTCTCTTCCAACCTCTTCTCTTACTTACTCACAGATATTTTCGCTCAACTCAATGTAAAAACTAACTCAATTGGCTGGCCAGCGTCCTAATCAAAGAGCGCTCACCATTAGCTCTTTCTCTTTCTCTTTGAGCACGCGCTTTAATTTGCCCTCTACTTAAGTGGCCCACCCCTATACACCCCCTCCTTGACCTTGAATGTTTTCGTTTTGTACTGAGTTGTTACTTTACACACACCACAATAGTTGTATTGTTGTAACTGCCCTACATTACCACCTTTACCGTTACTGCTGACAGCATCACTTGACTCACACAGCATCCCTTGTGCACTTTGAGTGGGTTAGCGGCTAACTGCGCCGAGAGTCGTCGAATGAGACGTAGTTTTAAAATATTAATTGTGCTCGTTTTTGCTACGTTCCAAACTTTGCTTTCGCCGCCCTTGGGGAGCCAACTGGTAAAATTTGTTTGCTTGTTTGTTTGTACTCGATAAATTTGTTGCTACTGCTGTAATCGTTGTGGTAATTGAGGCAGTGTATTAGTGGATCAGCAGCAATCGTCGTCGTCATTCCCAATTTTGCAATCGTGTGTGACAGGTGGCCGAGACCAACAGTTGGCTCAAGGGTTTTTTTGCGAAAAAATAAACTGTCATACATATTTATATAAGTAGATATGTATGTATTAGTATTAATATGTACATAGTCGTAATGTAAATTCGTTGGCGGTGAGGTCAGGTCGTGTGAATGAATAGGAAATTCAAGAAGTGTTGTGTAAACTCCATAAAGGCAGGTGAAATGCGAGTGTGCCACGCACTGTGAGTAATATCCATCGAAAATGAATATCAGTGAGGTCTTTAATATTTTTTTATCGAGCTTAACTTAATACAGTTGAGAGACGGCAGGCATAAAGTGATGCATACGCAGTGAATGCCTGGCGAAAGTGATTATGAATATTGCGGGTGTAGTGAATAAAGTTGAGAATGAGATATAGCATTGAATGTAACGAAATGAATAAGGATCAAATGGGAAATGGTAAATTGAAATCAAAATAAAAATTGTAATTACACTATTTATTAAAAAATAAACAATAAAGTGAAATGAAAAAATATAATTAGGGGAAAATAAAGTTATTTAAAAATTAGAAAAAAACTAAGAAAATAAATAAAAAAATAAAGTGAAAGGAAAAGTAATAAAATAACTGAATAAATATAAATTTTATTGAAAGAATAATGCAAAAATATTTTAAAAGTTAAAAACAAAATTAAAATAAATAAAACAATGAAATGAAAATAAAATTAAATCAAACAATTAAGTAATTATAAAAAATTTATAGCAGAATAAAGTAAAAAAAAGTTTACATACATAAGTAAATAAAATTAAATTCCTACAATAATATAAAAAATGAAATGAAAATGGAAAAAGACAAAAATAATAATAAAATGAAATAAAATAAACTTAACTAAAAAATTTGCTCTAAAATAAAAAATAAAAATTAATAAATAAATGAAATTAAATTAATTAAAGTAAACAAAAATAAATAAAAATAAAATAATATAATTAAGTATTTATAAAAAATTTGTAACAGGGTAATGTAACAAAAAAATTTAAGACGAATAAACACAATTAAACATCTATACAAAATTTATGAAAAATCGATAAATTTAAATTAAAAAATCAATAAAACAAAATAAAATAAAATGAAATTAAAGAAAGTAAAATAATTTGCAAAAATAAATTGCAAAAATAAATTGCAAAAAATTATGCAAAAATAATTAAAAAGTAAATCGCAAAGAAGAAAACAAAATAAAAAAAATGAAGAATTAAATGAAACTTAAAGTGAGTTGGTTAAATAAAAATGAAAATATTCCAAATAATAAAAACAAAATAAATCAAATTAAATTAAATTTAAATTAAACGAAATAAAAATAATAAGTAATTAACAAAAATAACAACATCCAATTGAATAAAATTAAAAAATTAGTACAACAATTAAATAATAAAAAAATTTTAGAAAAATAATAAAAAAATAAAGTATGTAAGAAAAAACCATAAAATGAAATAAAATAAATCAAAATTAAATGAAACGAATTAAATAAAAAATAAAATCAAGTAAATAAATAATTATAAAAATAATAATACAAAAAAAATTTGAAAGAAAAGCAAAAATAGAAATAAAAAGAATTAACTAAAAAAACTTTATTAAATTGAATAAAATGAAAATATAAGTAAAATAATTAAATCATACAAAATTTTGCAAAAATAATAAAGAAATAATAAGGTGGCCGACTAACATTCGGAATTCAGAGAGAACGTAGGTTCGAATCTCGGCGAAACCCCAAAACAAAAGAAAAAGTTTTTTCCATTAGCGGTCGCCCCTCGGCAGGCAATAACTAACCTCCGAGTCTATTTCTGCCATGAAAAGGCTCCTCATAAAAAATATCTGCCGTTTGGAATCGGCTTGAAACTGTAGGTCCCTCCAGTTGTGGAACAACATCACAAATATACAAAATGTAGGAAGAGGAAGGAGCTCGGCCAAACACACAAAAAGGGTGTATGCGCCAATTAAAAAAAAATAAAGTACGTTGAAAAAATTAAATAAATCAAAATTAAATTAAAAACAAAAAATAATAATTAAATAAAACAAGGAAAATAGAAATCAAAATAAAAAGAATCAACTGAAAAAACTAAATTAAATTCGATAAATTGAAAAAGTAATTAAAATAATTAAATAATGAAAATGTTTACAAATATAATAAAAAATAAAGTACATTAAAAAAAACATAAAATGAAATAAAATAAATCAAAATGAAACGAATTAAATAATAAATAAAAGAGAGTAATGAAATAATTATAAAAATAATAATAAAACAAGAAAGTAAAAAATGAATATAAAAATATGTAACTAAAAATTAAAAAAAAATTTTATTTAATTAAATTAATTGGAAAGTGAACTAGATTAAGTAAAAATAAAAGTAAACTGAACTATGTATAATAAATCAAATGAAGTTGAATTAAATTAAAATAAAACTAAACTAAGTGCAGTAAAAAAAAAATTTAAAATAAATTAAATAAGAAATAAAGATGAAAAAAGTTAATAAAAAATTAAATTGGATGAAAGGAAACAAAAAGTTTAATAAAATAATTCATAAATTTACAAAATAAAAAAATAAAAAAATTAAATAAAACGAATTAAAGCAAAAAAAAAACAAAACAAAAAAACAATAAAGTTATAATAAAAAAGAAAGAAAGAAAACAAGGAAAATAAAACTTAAAAAATGTAACTACTTTTTTTGCTGGTGAGAAGGTTTAAAATTTCTAGCACAGCAACAAACTTGTCGTCGCAGCAGTGGTATGTATATATGTATGCAGTATAAACAAAATAAAAATAAACCAAATTATAATAAAATAATAAAATGAGAATAATAATAAAATATGTACAAAATAAAAATAAATTGAATTATAATAAAATGATAAAATATTGTTTTAAATGATAAAATGAGTAATAAAATCATAATAATAAAATAATAATAATAATAAATAATATAAAATGAAAATAAATTAAATTGAAACAAAGAGGAATGAAAAGCAAAAAAAGAAAGTGTAAAATTAAAAAAGCAAAATAAAATAAAATTAAATTAAATTAAACTAAAATGAATAAATTAAAAAGAGCGTAATAGAATAATAATAACATATGTACAAAATAAACATAAATTGAATTATAATAAAATGATAAAATAAGTAATAAAATCATAATAATAAAATAATAATAACAATAAATAATATAAAAATAAAATAAATTAAATTAAACCAAAGTGGAATGAAAAGCAAAAAAAGAAAGAGGTAAATTAAAAAAGCAAAATAAAATTAAATTAAATTAAACTAAAAAGAGCGTAATTCAAAATCGTTCTATGTTGACTTTAATTGAATTGAAGTTGTGAAACTGAAATGGAAATTTTAAAAATTAAGTAAAGTGAATGGGGACTAAGATATACATATTTTACCATGTTTTACTGAAACTCACAATTCCAATATTGTGTAATTGCCTCGTGATTCCGTTATACGTTGTTAACAGTCAACGTTTTAATTAAATTTTTTGCCCCGCCACTTTGTCTCATTGAAACAAAACATTTTTAAAATTCTTCAAGAGTGCTTGCGACTAGAATTACTTTGTGTATGGGCTCGAAACGATGTGTTTTGTATAAAAATGTGACAATTAAAACTGCAAATTCATTAGTGATGCCAAACCACCGCCAGCACCAACTCC
>JAYXIM010007198.1:0-37363 GCA_037575425.1 Anastrepha fraterculus | reverse complement strand
ACCCTGTACCCTAGACGTCCCACGGTTTCCTTGAGTAAAATACAAAAAAGTTACACAAAAAATCAAATTTCAAACAAAACTAAACTTGCATATACTAGTTTATTTCATTAGCTACCAACTGATGCAATTTTTTTGGAAATATATCAAAAAAGGAAAAAGTTATTCATATACTTACCGACGTGCCATGTTAAAAAACCACAATAATTCACTTTTTTTCACCTGAGTTTGACGTCTTATAGCTTTGCTAGCTGCACTAAAAATAACAAAAAACTTATGTTTTTCCGTGAGCTGCATTTATTCTGCGTGAAATACAGTTATTCTTTTTTGTTTTTGTTATTCAGTTCAGACATAATACGTAAAATTGCAACGGGATGTTTGCATTACCATATGGTAATCGTGGGAAGATTCGGGTTAAAGATCAACGAATGACGTATTTACTACTGAGAGCCGAGCATTCGAGTTCATTAACTGAAAACCAACAAAAGAATATCCATTTTGCATCAGTTTGCCTTACAGCCAGGAAATTAGTTAATCATTTTGTGGAACTCTCCTATTTCAGGGTGTGGACGTGCGTGCCATACATACATATAAATACAACACTCATCAATTTCATCTCACCACCGTAGCACATCGCTCACGCATACACTCCGCGAAATTCATTTATAGGCGCAGGAGTTTATGATATTAAAATTTGTTTCAATTATAACGGTGTCTTGTTTTTGATCTCGAAGTTATGCTTTTTAATTATTTTTTCATGTTTTGTTTGTTCGGTTACTTCTTTTTCTCATAATTTTTAAACTTTTCACTCGGCAGTTAGTTTAAAAGTAATTTTTTAAGAGTAGTTTGGAAGTTTTGATTTTATATAACTATTACATTTTTATTTTTTAAATTTTTACAAAAATTCGTCATATGAAACCGAAAAACACTAACACCCGCAGAAATCACTCAAGGACATACCAACAAAGTTGCTGGCATGGCCAGCAGGCAAATTGCCTTTCAAATTAATCCGCTTCTATTCGAGCTGGCTCGAAAGGAAAATTGCATCGAAAATCGCAAGTGATTTAAAGTTACCAGTGCGAAAGCATAGCATGCAATAAACTTCAGCCGATGGTATTCGATGAGTTTGAAAATAAATTAAGTGAAAACCAGCTTTGACGGAGCCACACAAGCGTGGCAGACTAGAATTTGCAAAACCGCCATGACATGTGCGGCCGGTCAATGGAAAAATGTGATATATTCAGGCGGAAAATATTTAATATCGATGGTCCTGATTGTTTTAATTACTACTGGCATGATTTGCAGGGTTCTGCGTGTTTTTTTTTTACCCAGTGAAGCTAACTATCAAGCGGCGCAAAGCTTCATAATTGGAACACGTCAATCAAGATACTAAATATGAAGGAAATATAGAAGCAAAGCGTAGCATCGGACGGAAGCAGATTTTCTGGCTCAGAAGTATTCACGAATGGGCCCGACTAAGGATGATTAGAGAATTGATTCCAAGATAGAGACACGTTTTCAAACAACAAATATTGCAAAATTGTGCTGGTGTAGTGAAAATTATATATTTAAATTAATAAATGTGACCACCAACATCCAGCAACGCGGGGGCAGTTCAAGAACAAGAAGAAACTTTAGAACACCTTCTGTGCGTTTGTCCGGCATTATTAAAACCGCGTTTAAAATGCCTGGAAGCCCCATTGGGTCTGGAGGACGCCTTAAAAGCGGATCTCCAAGCTCTGCTGAGATTAGTTCAAAAGTGTTCAAGAACAAGAATAAACTTTAGAGCAGGTTTTTGATGGTCTGGGCTGGTCTAAGCTACTATAGCAGAACGCCCACATGCAAAATTTCAGAACTCATGATTTCAGATGGCTAAATAAATTAGTTTGATAAAGTCTTGATTAACTTTATGGAGGACCTAATGCCACATTCCATCGAGGTAACACAGACAACATGCGTCACGCGCCAGCTGAAGTTGCTTTCAAGAGAAACGGATCAAGTATTATAGTGATGGACACTTACTTCAATCCGATCGAGAGCATGAGCGGCAATCTTTCTTAACGAGTATGCGCTGGATTATAGTTGAATGGTGCTTTTCGAGTACTTTGAAGCCGATTTGAAGGAATGGTCTCGAATCCCTCTTTCGGAAGTTCAAAATTTCGGCGCTCTCACAAAAATACTACCGAATATAGGTGGTTCACAAGGGGAAAAAAGTAAATTATTATCAACAGTCGTGGACTCAATCATACTCAACGCGGCACCGGTATGGGCAGAAGCAAAGAACACACACAGGCGGAGTGCATTACGGGTTTCATGTGCATATAGAACTGTATCAGACGATGCAATATGTGTTGTAGCCGGAAAATTGCCAGTTGATATTCACGCAAGAGAGCTTCGCCGCCTCTATAGCGAGCAAGGAGCTAAACCAACGGCAACAGAAAGAGCCATCGAACGAGAGCGATCTATGTATGAGTGGCAAAGAAGATGGAAAGAGTCATTTAAAGGGCGCTGGACGTACAAGTTAATATCACATCTCGAGCAGTGGGTAAAAAGAAAGCATGGTGAAACTGATTATTACCTTACGAAGATACTCACCGGTCTTGGCTGCTTTATGGAATATCTCCACCGCTTTCAGCTGGCAGAAAGCCCATTCTGCCCAAGCTGTCGTAATGCAATCGAAAGCGCGGAACACGTGGCTTTTCATTGTGATCGCTTCGCACGAGAACGTGCAATACTTGAAAGGGTTTTGGGACACTCAGCTAGTCCTAATGACATCGTACAGGACATGTGCTCATCCAGTGCTAAATGGGTGGCGGTTCGAGCGTTTGCTGGAAAAATTATGCTACGACTCCAATTCATCGAATGGCAGCGCAAGACCCAGCAACAGCAGCTACAATTGCAATTACGAAATGGAGATGAACTGTTTCCGGACAGAATGACGACAAACACAGACACCTGAGACAATCACTCACAATAATATCAGACAGAAGACAAGACGATAGTTCGTAAATACTGCGCTATCGCAAATTTTCCTATGTTCCATTTCCTCCAGAACCACGTATGAAAACAGTGGGGGGAGTGGATACCATCGCTGACGTAAGATCTCCATACGTCCACAAGAGAAGGACCTGGACGCAGGTACCTGGTTGTGTCAATAGACATAAACGCGGCTCCACCTTGATGAAATGTTTACAGCGGTCCCAGGGTGGAAATCAGCCGAGGAGGAGGAATGTTATAGTGTTAGTGGGAGCATTCCCCAGATACCACTGGTGCGACGGCGCCTTTGATGATGTTTCTGACATTTTGATTTTAACCTCCCACCCAAAAGAAAAAAAGGTCCCTATCGGTCTTAGCACTTGATTGTACTTATGTATGATTGTATGGGGAGCTTGTTTTAAGTGAAAGTTTTGTGTGCTTGAGCTTTGCATCCAAAGTCATGCCTAGATACTTGGCATAGCATGACACTGTCGCTGACAGAATATACACAGGTTTATATAAAATTTTTTTGCTAGTAAAATCCACCTGAACTGATTAGGTTTCTTTCAATTTCATATTCCAATTTTCAGTCCAAGTAACAACTTCGTCGTCAATGGATTTCTGCTATATCAAGATGGATTCGCTTTCGGTTAATGCAACAGCTAAGATGCAAGTACCATCAGCAAATGTAGCTGCTACCTTTTCGGTACTGGCAGGCCTGAGTTATAGAGAGAGTGCAGTATCGGTCCAAGTATATTGCCTTGTGGGATACTCCGGCCGATATTTCTCTCATTTCCGAATACGCCCGTTTTTGCTTTACTCTGCAATACCTATTTGATAGGTACTATTTCAGAATGTCAGTGAACTGCAGTTCCTTCGTGCCACACTTTATGCAAAGCCTGGGCGACATCAAGAAATGTTGCTGAACAGACTTCCCAGCGCGTCTTCTATTGCACGGGGTATTTTATTATATTTTATTGATTGATGTGATTGTGAATTGAAAATTTTTAAGTGATAAATAATTTTGGACGTTGGACTCACTATTCATTTTATATTATACAGTCGAAGACGAAAAAAGGAGTGAACAAATCACGTGCCACGCATGTCGGACAATAGGTTGGCTAAGCCTGCAATGACGGGAAAACCGAGGACTTTCTTGTACTATAAAATTATTGATGAACAGGATTTAATCCTTTAAAGAAAAAAAACGAAGACAGTTTAAGAAGCAGTGCCTTTGATCGAGTTTCGCAATAGATTAAAGTTTGTTGTATTGCGTTTAAATGAATAAAATTTTATTTGCCAGACTCCTGGTAAATATTTAGAATGTGGCGCAAATTTAATCACCCTTTTGTAAGATTTATAATTTTTGCAAATGGCATCGTACATGAGTCATATTTGACACTTCTGAACTAGGTTCAGGAAGCTGGTTCAGTATACAAATAGATAAGCAATGGAGCACATGAAGGTCAAAGTGAAAATTTTCATTACTTAAAATCATTTTTTTTGTATTTAGTAAAATTAAAATAAAAAATGGATGATTAATTTTGCGCCACCTTGTATCGGGTGTTGTTTTAAGAGCTTGAGAACTTAAAATGATAATACAAAAATTGGATGATTAATTTTGCGCCACCTTGTATCGGGTGTTGTTTTAAGAGCTTGCGAACTTAAAATGATAATATTGGGAGGTTGAATTAGTTTTAAAGGTGACACACAGATGGCGCTATTTATCACTTTATCGTGTTGGCAATACTGAATATATATTCATGACAAAGCCTCATCCCTAGGCTTTGTTTATCAGTATCTGTCATTTCGCTGAAGTATAAACAACGCAGTGTTTTCGTGCTCCGAGTATGTCAACTTTCGTGCCGTCGAAACGCAATTTGCGGGAAGCTTTGCTTTTCTGCTTCAATTTGAAAAAAAATACAGCCCAAGCCCGTGAATTGCTGCAGGAGGCCTACCCAGACCATACTCCGTCGATTTCAACATGTGAGTACTGGTTTCGACGATTCAAAAGTGGTGATTTTCACACCGAAGACAAGGAGCGTCTTAGCCAGCCCAAAAATTTCGAGGACGCGGAATTGGGGGAATTGGTAAACGAGGACTCGTGCTGCCAAACCCAAGAAGAGCTTGCTGAATCATTGGGCGTTGATAAATCAACCGTTTGTAAGCGTCTAAAAGCGATGGGAATGATCCAAAAGCAAGGACATTGGGTCCCGTACGAGTTGAAGCTGCGCGACGTCGAACGGCGATTTTTTACGTGCGAATTGCTGATCGAGCGACAAAATCGGAAGGGTTTTTTGCATCGGGTGGTGACTGGCGACGAAAAATGGATCCACTACGATAACCCAAAACGCAAAAAATCATGGGGTTTGCCCGGCCACGCATCAACGTCGACGGCCAAGCAGAATATTCACGGCAAGAAAATCATGCTCTGCATTTGGTGGGATCAGGTCGGCGTCGTATATTTTGAGCTGTTCCAACCGGGCGAAACAATCACGGGGGATCGTTACCGACTGCAATTGATGCGTTTAAGCCGGGAATTGAAAGAAAAACGGCCGGAAACGGTAAAAAGGCACGACAAGGTTATTTTGCAACATGACAACGCTCGGCCGCATGTTGCTCAACCTGTCAAAAAATACCTTGGAACGCTTGGCTGGGAAGTGTTACCCCACCCGCCGTATAGTCCAGACATAGCTCCCTCCGATTATCATTTGTTCCGGCATATGAGTCTCGATGATTTGGCGGACCAGCGGTTCTCCTCGTACGAGGCTACCAAAATATGGGTTGAGTCATGGATAGCCAAGCAGCGGCCAGAATTTTGGAGAAACGGCATCCGGAAATTGCCCGAAAGATGGGCGAAAGTTGTAGCTAGCGATGGCCAATACTTCGAATAAAATATTTTGTACCGTTTTTTCACAATAAAGCCCCAAATCTTCGAAAAAAACCTTTAAAACTAATTCAACCTCCCAATATAAAAATTGGATGATTAATTTTGCGCCGCCTTGTATCGACTGCTTCTTTAAGGGCTTCAAAATTTAACGGAAATACATATTGTTGGAATGATTTTTTTTATTTTTATTATAATCTGGTCAATGATTTCATGGAAGTAGTGGTCCACCCAAGACTGTCATGCTAAGAAAAAAGAAGAAGAAGATAATTTGATGGCATTTATTTTTTGTTATCCGGTATACAATGTCCGCCCCGACTACGAGTTGTATGATCCATTCGATCGGTACAATTTTTGACTACTTTTTGCAATAAATCTGCACGTTAATGGTGGCTTGAATAGTGCAATAAACCGATCGTCAAACGTCTTGTTGAAACCATGTCGATGATCGGCTGATTAATTTTTTGTAAACAAAAATTCAGTCAACATAGCTCGATACCGCTCGCCATTCACTGCAAAGGCAGCTCCTTCCTCACTTCGAAAGAAATATGGACCGATGATGCCGTCAGTGTTCTATGAACTTCGAGAACATATTTTTTTCACATTTTGGAAGATCTTAAACGATTCATGATGATTTAGCAAACGTTACTGAACAGAAATCTCAACACAGTTTGCCAATCTCAGCCGTCAAACCATAGTTATCGATATCGACAGTTCTCAATCAACTAAAAAAACACCCTTTATCACAACATAATGGAAAAATGAAGTCTGTATTTTCGAGTTTTTATTCAAAAGTTCTCGAAGAAAAACAAAATGCCTTTACTTGAATTTCGCGGAGTGTATAAAAACATCCACATACTCCAGCCTCTAATTTCTTCATTTGCAAATTGACATTCTGTGACAAGTGCAAACAAGCGTGTATATACATACATACATACTCACAGGTATGTATGTTATTTATCTACTTATGCACATAAGTTAAATACGCTTGTGCCAGTTAGCGCTATGTCCTTTGCCGCCTTCCGACATTCATTTTGCTGCCGCTTTGTTGCGATTTAGAACGGTGCTTGGTCGTGTTTGCGCTACACGCGCGAATTAATTCACTTTTGCTAATTAACTCAACGCTCCGAATGTGTATGGTATTTCCCAACCAAACCCAATGTATTTGATATTCTGCAAACGCTAACACAGTTATATAAAATTTCCACATGTTTGTTCAAGTACGAGTTTTCTCATCTATGATGCCTTTACCAAAGGGAAATTAAATTCTGCACAGAGCAAACAACCAGTCCGTAAGACTTGACAAACTGTCACTTTCGCATTCACTCGCATCTCACTCACAACTCATTTTACTCTTTCGCTGTATTGCGCGCGGGAATGGATTAAAGGATGGTCGTCGTCAGGTCATATATAAGTCAATTCTTAATTGCTGCATATATCTTTTGCTCCAATATTTGTAATGCCATTTCCAGCGTAGCGGAAATGTTAATTGAGGGATAATTCAGCTACATCTTGGTGCCCATAAGAGAGTGCGAGGACGCAAGTAAACGTTATTAATTGCGCTAAAATGTTTGTTTTTTGAAGGGGAGTGTTGAGGCGTTGCTAGCAGATGAAAGTGCGAAATTTTAAATTAGTTGAAGCGATTATTACAAAATAAGCGTTTGAGCGACGTCAAAGGATAGAAGCTATATACGAGTATATTCTTATTATTATTATAATATTTTGAAATTGCATTTAAGACAAACGAGTATTTGTTTTGTGCATTCACAGATGTGTGGCGAGAATCCCCAAAACGTTCGCGATTGATTAATATAACATAATTTATTCCATATTTAGAAGATGTGTCATAACAAGTCTCAAAACAATTTTCGTTAAGCTTAAATGGTTAATCCAGTATGCGATCTAAAAAGTATAAAACAATAATTTTCATGATTTTGTCTATAAGGGGTTTCTTGTTTTTCGTCATGACACATTTAAAATTAGTTTTGGAAAATTCAAATCTAATGTGACGTCTATGAGCTTAAAAAAATTGCTGCATTTTCATGATATCTGGTAGTTAGAGATTTTTTACGTTGTTGATAAAGAATCTGAAACTTGGAACGAAATAATAAATTTCTTTTCAAATCCTAAAAAACAAAAATGTATTTCTACACCTTTACCAACTATATTTCAGAATGCGTCAAATGTATTTCAGAAAATTTTTTTTTATAATCGGTAAATTGACTTTTTTTGGGGGTGAGATAGGGTTCAAAATGTCTTCGCACTTACAGCGAACGTCGTTTACTGCGTTGAGTCGTGCAGCCACTCTTCCTTCGCTCTTCCCGGAACTACTTTCTGCATTACTTCTGAAGGGCCCGAAACGACGTTCATGAAATGGACCAGTTCTATTCACGCACGTCTGGGCACACCATGCTAGTACCCAGCTTTCTGCTTTCGGCTCGTCTTCTTACCTCTCTGTCTGTGAGGCTTTGCTTTGTTGTACTGTGTCGAGGTCTATATTTTTTTCCATAATACGTCTCTCAGCATTCTAGCTGTCCCCGCAATCAAGCATTTTGCTGATTATATTGGTCGATTCGACATCGCATATCTGCTCAGAATATCTCTTCCCACGGGACACCTGTCGCAACTAAAGAACTTGTGTTTGGCGTCATCGCTCGGTGCTTCGCAGTACATGCACCTAGCGTTGCTTAGCTTATCCATGCCGTAAAGGTAAAGGTATTAAAGGAAGTGAGTCATGAAATAGTTCACTTGTCCGAAGTTCCTTTGAGCTTATTTGCCTATTGTTAGAATGAGTTTCGCCGTCCATCTGTCACTTGATTCAGAGTGGTATTGCTGTTTAGCGCAACTCCCCAGACTCGCTACCGTGGAAGAGCACTGAGTTTGTGGTAGCCATGATCAGCTTTTGTTTTGCTCTGTGTTGGTCCAACGATGTTTACCATTGGTCTACTTAGCTTTCCTCTGATCTTCGCTGCTTTGGCAGCGTGTCGTGTCTGGGCCCAGAATGTAAGCTTGCAACCAAGTCGTATGCCTAGGTATTTCACTGTTTTTGAGTAACTATGTACGGTCGTGCCGACTATTTGGATGCTGACCTCGATTGGCATGTGAGCTCGTGTCATAAGTATGATTTCGGTCTTATGTTTCGTGAGCTCCAGTCCATGGTCCTCAAGCCATTACTTGGTGTCTCGCTCTGATATGACCGCCGCTGTATCGTCGGCGTATCGCACGAGATATGTGTGGGAAAAATTATAAAATAAATAAATATGTGCATATATGCATAGTTCAGACTCCAACATACTAGGTTCCTCAATAAGTTTTGCGGTTCGATAAGAAAAACACAATTCTATGGTTTGAAATATACTCTATTATTCAGTTTAGTCTCCCTAAATATCAATACACTTGTTCCAACGAAATTCTACTTCATGAATTCTTTCTCTGATGTGAGAATCTGGGAGGGTTGTGAAATACGCTTCCGCGGCACCTCATCATTTTATGGAAAACCTAGTATTTCACCTAGTACTTATACGTAATGCCAAAGCATCTGAAAAAATGTTGACGTGTTCAATAGCAATTGTGTCCTTGCCTTGCTGGTACTGGTGCCTTCGAGGTACTACAGGCGCCTTCTTATCCACTCCCGGTCCACTCAAGGAGAGAATACCAATATATCTTTTAACGTATACCTTAATTTTTGCCCATACATTTTCTAAGGATTCAATATAGTTCAGTACAATCCAAGGCGCAGAAGTGCTGCAGTTCCATTAATGGAAGCATATTGCTCCCGCTCAGCATAACAGGGTGCCTTGTCGCATGCAATAACAAAATGTACCTAAAATTCACCATTTCTGCGCAAGTTCGCTTACCGGCTCACCAGCGCTTTCCTTTCTGAACGAACCACATCGCGTTTCTTTAGATAAAATACCAGTTGTACTTTTGGCTCCGATTAAACAAAGTTCTCTGAAAGGTTTACGTGAACTGAGCTGTTAACTCATATACCACTTTTGACCATGACTTATACCTGAAATTTTAAAATAATTTCACGACAAAGTTGTACTCTGTTCTTGCTTCTAGCAATATTTTTTCACCGCTTTCTGCTCACTGCAATTGCTACTTAAAATTTGGGGAAAAATTGCAGTAATGTTGAAACTAAAATTTATCAAAAAATTGCAAAAGTCTGCCTAAAATCTAAGTTTGCTTAAAATGCGGTAAATTTTTTTATTTTATTATAAAATTATTTGCTTTAATAGAGCAATTCGTAGATAATAAATTTACCCAAAACTCAAAGAAGTGTTAGAGGCGTTTTTTGCCGCCCCTATCTGCAGCTTCTTCCAATAAGGACGCTTTTTTTCATTTTAAATTTTTCTGTTTTATTATTTCTAAATTCACTTGCTTACTTTTGACAATAGCTGCTGTCAAATGTTTAGTTGAAATAAAATGTTATTATGAGCGAAATTTCAAGGCGGAAAATACAGTACAATATTTAAGATAAAAATTTGGTCCGCTGGGTTGTGGTAAAGTAATTTTTTTCGGAGTTTTTTTTTTGAGTTTTTAACACATTTTCCTATTTTTAGGGAAATTGCCGTTTTATTTGACAGCTGTAAAATGTTAAACTATAAATTGTATGACATATTCGGTTTTAGGATGACTAACAGACCATGACCCTTCATCATCATCATCATTTGGCGCTATAGCTTTGTGTGAACTGTGGCCTGCTGCACAAAATTTCTACATTTGCACCGATCTTTGGTTGATTCTTTACAGTTGTTGACCTTGAGTTTCCCATGTCATCTTCTAGTTCGTCAGTCCATCTTAATCTTGGTCTCCCTCTTGCCTTCGTTGCAAATGTTTTAGCGTCAATTATTTTTCGTTGAGCTCTCGTGGGGTCCATTCTCATGGTATGACCTAGCCATCTTAGCCTTTGAGCTTTGACGAACCCCACAATATTTTACCGCCTTATAAGTGGGTCCAGTTCATGGCTCCATCTTATACACCACTCGCCGTTGTCGTTGACTGCACCGAAGATTAGCCTCAAAATTTTTCTCTTGAATACTTGGAGATTATTTTTGTTTTTTTCACTTATTGTTCAAGACTCCGATTCGTACAGAACTGGATTATAGATTTATGCAGCGAAATTTCGTAAGGTCTATTCAGCAGCTTCGATTTATATTGTTTGATGCTCATTGCGTTGTCGTGGCTTAGTTTAAATTCCAAAGTTTTCACCCCTTCATATTCATATGCCCCGATTTACCAGGTACCATATTATTTTTTCTGGATATCAACATATATTTTGTTTCTTCCTCGTTAATTCTCAATCCAATTTTACTGGTTGCTTCTTCTATGTCTCAGAGTATATTTGACAATGCATTCAAGAGTTTGCTGATTATCGCAATATCATGCGCGTACGCGTTGTGTTGTTCTGTTAGGTATATGTCTAGTGCCTTTTGCATCACTTGCATCGTCTATTGCACAGAAAAAGACTAAAAATAGTTGAAGAAACCGTGTCGCCTTGCCTAATTACGGTGCGTATTTTAGAGACCTCAAGACCTAATATGTCTTGCACTAAAACTCTCAATTCAATATTGCGCAGAGTCATCATTGTCATGCGCGTGCATTTTTTGGGGATTCCACATTGCTCAAATATTGCAGGTAAATTCATTCTTTAGTACTGGCAAATGTTTACGTAAAATCAATGAACAGCATATGAAGGTTGATGTTATGCGCATAGCACTTTTCCATACACTTTTTTAGGCAGAACATTTGATCTGTCGTCGCTCTTCTAGGTCTGAAGCCTCATTGGTATTCCGGTAAAACTTTTTCGGCATAACTAATAACTTTTGTTCATGATGTTGACTAGTAATTTATATGTTGTTTTGAGAAACGATTTGCGTTGTAGTTTTTACACTTTGTTTTGTCGCCTTTTTTCAAAGATTTGTGTGATAAGTGCCGTGTTCCATTCACTAGGCATCATTTCATCTTTCCATATCAGCGTCATCAGATGATGTAAGGTTTCATTAAAATCGGTATAATTTCCAAAATTTTACGCGTAACCTATGGGTTCTCCCTCCTTAAAAAATTCAGAATATTTGTAAACGAGCACATCTGATATTTTAATTTTAATGATTGTATTTATGTTATTTCACCTCCACAAGGCGCTCACCACAAATTGAAGGAGAAGCTCGGTCAAACAACCAGAAAAGGATACAGCAGGCAATTATATAATATAATATATGTATATGTGGCGCAAAATGAATCATCCAATTTTGTTTTTGAATAACTTTGTACTAAATAAAAGAAAAAGATGTTTAGTGATGGAAATCTTTATTTTGTCCTTTACGCGCTCCATTGCTTGTCTGTTTGCATATTGCAATTATCTAGTTCACAAATGTTAAATACGATTGACGTACGACATTTGCAAAATTTACAAATCTTCAGGTAGCGTGGTTAAGCTTGCGTTACATAGGTATATATGGTACCTACAAAGTACCTGACCTCCTGCTTTTTAGCTGAATATTGCATACATTTAAGGATCGTAGAAGTTTAAAACCGCTCAGCACAGGCAAGTCTGGGATAATCTGTAGAGTAGGGATACCATTAATGCATTTAATTCCAGTGGATTGTGCTAACCCGTCGATAAAGAAATCATCTAATTATTCAGAAGCTCGTAGTAAATTGTGCCCCTAATGCTTAAGCACTTCGTGCCACAAAAAAAGTACTTAGATTTTATCGTACGATATGGAAAATAAGAATTGTGAATCGATTGGGGAGTTTAAATCGAAAAGATTGCAAGCACTTAACACTCTCCAACGAATAATAGCCTAAGCGCACCAATAATATCTTTTTTTTTTATCCATGACCTAATATATAAACACAGTTTTATATGAAGCTTCCACATTTTACAGAGAGTTACGTCACTATTATTTTTATAATTGACCAAATACTGAATAAAACCATAAACAATTAATAATTAAATAATAATATACTTATACACACATATTTTATCGCACAAATATATCTTTTCTACTAATTTTTTAGACGCCACAGCATGTCCGCCAGTCTAATGTCGTGTGTTCGGGAGAATTCCCCACCATTAGATGTTGTGGATGGGGCTCACTTTAGTAGTGCGACGGGTCCTACGTCATTGCCCGATTGTCATATGTCCACAATGTCAACAGCCAATCAACAACAACTCACATCAACAGCACTAACAACGTCAAATGTTAACGAGAGTAGTAGCAGTGGAGGCGGTGCTGGTGGAGGAGGTGATGGAACAGCCGCAAATAATGGTAAGTGACAAGAAAATGTGTAAATTTATATCAATATCAGTAAATAGGATGTACTTACAAGACAATTTTGCATTGCAATTTAGTTTGAATGATAACATTAACCAGTTCCTTCTCCTTTTGTGATATTTTTGGATTTCAAGAAGGATCAAGATTCCAAGCAAATTTCTTGGAATCGAAATAGAGTGCAGGCCTAAAGTGAATAAAGTAGGGTGTGTCAGAGTAATAATGTAAATAAAAAATTCATATCATCTTGGGTAGAAAAGCAGTCATACCCAAGATGATACGGAGGCTTAACAATTTTTGCTTAATTTTTAATACTACTTAACACCTTTTCCTTTTTCTATTCTATTGGAAATTTATTCTTCTTGAATCCACGTCTAAACGACACTTGCCTTTCCTTTCCATTTGACTATCTAAATGGCGGTGGTTCAACACTCGTCGCTGTCAAATGTCATTGACTCACCGCTAAGGAGCATAATCATACATACATACGTCTTTCTCAGTGTAAGCTAGTGTGCGTGTGTGTGCGAATGCAATGTAAAGGCATAGGAAAACTCTTAAGTGACGCTCTTTAGTAACGTACTTCAATTGCACTTGATAAAGATTGAAAGGAAGCCTAATGAACGATGTGGATAAATTCATTGACGTTAAGTGAATCGAAGAAATGGAAGAAGAAAAAATGTCTAGTCATGTCATTGCAGTTAAATATGCACGTTAAATAATTGAAATAATCAGTTTTAAACATGGAAATCAAGTTAAAATGGCAGAAAGTAAATTACGTGGCTCAGCAAAATCATTTCGAATATGTAGGAGGTGTGTTGGCGTACATTAAAGGGTAGGAAAAAGGCAGTTTCTAGCAAATGAATTGAATAAAAGATAAGTACGTGGTTTGATTTAGAACGGTTTTTGTATTTCAGGGAGCGAAAAAATCATAATTTTCAATGAAAAAATCAAAAGCTTCCAAATATCGTAGATAGTTTTGACGATACACCTGTGTTCAAAATAATAGGAGCGCGACGAATTACCAAGTCCTACCCACTTCTTTCTTTTTTTTACTTTTTTACTTTTTGGTTTTCTAGGGTTTCATAGAAGTATAATGGTGTTTTACAGCAAAAACTATACCTCAAAGCTCTCAAGAATTTAAGAAACAAAAAACCAAATTGGCATACAAATGTTCAACTTTTTCAACAGAATCTGTTCAAAATAATAGGAGCGCGACGAATTACCAAGTCCTAACTACTTTTTCGTGTTCCGTTTTTGTTGTTTTTCTGTTTATTTATGTATTTTATTTTTTTTGTTTGGCTTTCATAGAAGAATAGTGGTATTTTCGAGCAAAACCTAACTAACCCAAAGCTTCAAACTTTTTACAAAATACAAGTATAAGAATTTAAAAAATTCAAATTTAAGAAATAAAAATTGTAATAGTCACACAAATTTTCAACTTTTTAAAAAAAATCTTTAGAAAACTGTTGGACCCAATAATAATAGGTTTTAATTGGACGCTCAATAATCGCGTTGGTTTAAAAAAATTTTTTTTGCATGCGATGTTGACAATTTTCTTCCATATAAAGCAGATCGTCGGAAGTATTTTATATGAAAAAAAAAATGCTCACCACCTCAGTGAAAAAAATTGTCGAAAATCAACGATATATTTTAGTTATTTAAAATTCGCACTTCGTAGCACTAATATTGAATAGGCTATAAAACTGTATACTCAGAATTTAAAAAAATTCGGAATAACAAAATGCAAATTTTGATGATTTTTTTTTTTAATTTCTCTGAATTGTGCGCGACGAATTACCAAGTCCTAACTACTTTTTCGTGTTCCGTTTTTTTTTGTTTTTCTGTTTATTTATGTATTTTATTTTTTTTGTTTGGCTTTCATAGAAGAATAGTGGTATTTTCGAGCAAAACCTAACTAACCCAAAGCTTCAAACTTTTTACAAAATACAAGTATAAGAATTTAAAAAATTCAAATTTAAGAAATAAAAATAATTGTCACACAAATTTTCAACTTTTTCAAAAAAATCTGCAGAAAACTGTTAAACCCAATAATAATAGGTTTTAATTGGACATCGCTCAAAAATCGCGTTAATTTAAAAAAAAATTTTTTTGCATGCGATGTTGACAATTTTCTTCCATATAAAGCAGATCGTCGGAAGTATTTTATATGAAAAAAAAATGCTCACCACCTCAGTGAAAAAAATTGTCGAAAATCAACGATATATTTTAGTTATTTAAAATTCGCACTTCGTAGCACTAATATTGAATAGGCTATAAAACTGTATACTCAGAATTTAATAAAATTCGGAATAACAAAATGCAAATTTTGATGAATTTGTTATTTTTTAATTTCTCTGAATTGTGCACACACTTTGTAGTTGTAAGTTATGTGGTTTTTGTTGTAGAATGCACTGCACTTCTAATCACAAAAAAAAAAAGATTAAATACGAAAAAATACTTCGTAATTCGTAGCGCTCCTATTATGTTCAACACCGGAGCATATACGCATTTATGCATATTTTGTGATGCTTTTTATGAATCTTTAACGACTTAAACAGTTTTGAGCGATATCTAGAAATATATTATTGTGATTTTACATTTCGATATTTAATCCCGAGTTATATTTTTTGAGCAAAATTAAGACTTATTTTTCGAGTGTTACATTTTTTTGAGCAAAAAAAAAAAGACTTTTTTCGCGTGTTATTTTTTAATGATTATTTTGTGATAGAGATATTACTTATTTTTGGAGTAATACATTTTTTCAAAAATAATAAAAATCATTTTTACAAAAAAAAAAAAAATCAGAATAACTTAGTTCTCTTAATAAGTTACATAAATTTTACTTTAAGTGGAGGATAAAACTGTGTTCAGCTTACTCAAACATAAATTTGATAGAGTCTCCAAATTTTTAGAAAAAGCTAAAAAAGAATGAGAATGTACATATATCCAAGATATTAACCAAATAACTTAGGCTCCGGAGCAAGAATAGGGTTATGACAAACTTTTTCTTTTCCTAGTGAGGAACACCATTATCTTTAAAACTGGATAACTGTTGGGGTCTCTCCCACCCTATTATATTCTCTAGTATTGTTAACGACAATAAATTTCACACTAAAGCGTTAGATTTTAGAACAAATTTACTCTTTCTTGGCTACCCGGCCATTGAACAACGTGTTATCTGGTATCTTACCGTAGATTTCGGCTTACCAGATTTAGCTTCCGAGCATTCTTTTTAAATGCAGGGCTTATTCGTCATGTTGGTGTAGGGTGTGAACTTCTTGTAGAGGTAAATGGTGAAGAGATTGAGATCTTTATCGAGGGGAGCTTTTGCTACAAAACTATTTTAACTTTCTTTAAACAATTTGAAACTGAACAATTCACATTTAACATTAACTTTTCAATTCAATTCAACTACAATGCATTCCCGCCAATAAGTTTATCTAAGCCGAACACATTGCGTATACGACCTGGCACTCGCATGCTTGTATGCAAACGCTCACCTATTTCTAAGTACGTTATATTAAAGTACAACTCAATTTTATAAAAAAATATACAATTTATGAATGTACACATACATGCATATACATATACATACATATAAACACATTAAAATCTTTGGTTTTCATCTGCCATGTAGACAATTTTAGGATCAATTTGGAAATTACTTTTACTGGATGCTGCTTTTTATATTAGCTGCAGTGTTTTTTAGTTTTTATATCGGGCTGCCTATTTAAGCACCGACTTCTGCGTGTGTTTATTTGGAGATTTTACTGTAATTCCGAAATTTCGGGATAGATTTTGATGAAATCCCAAAATTCCAAGACTAGTCTCAGGCCATAACTTTCTTAAATTCAGTAAAAGTTCATTAAGACAAGTATTTTTGTAAGAACTAAAACCATTTTGACGTAGTGTGATATAGGAGTATATAATATCGAATAAACTTTGCTGAAAATTTGCTTAAGAAGGTTTTAAATATAAATTAGTTAGTTGAAAATAATACAAGCGAATTATTTATTTTAAGCAGAAGATAGTTCATAGATTAATACATTTTTTAATTATTATTTAAATAAGTTTAGGGGCTTTTGGAAAATAATTATTTTAATTAAGGCGTTAGTCCACTGTAGCGGCGAAAAAATAAGTATATTTTGAACATTTTTTTCGGCCGAACAATGAATAAGTAATAATCCGGAAAGAGTACCTTACGTGTCTCAAACTGTATAAATTACTTCCTTTTTTTAAGTAGTATAAGAGAAAATGGGGACTGTGCAGATGTAATTCAACGAAGGAATTTTTTAAGAGTGCGCAGTTAAAAAACTGTACCTGAAATTTTTAATTTACGGTAGAGAAAACATTTTTTTCCGCGTATACATTCGTACATATTTACATATACAAACTCCAACCTTTGGCGGCGCGGGTAAATATTAGATGAAAAAGTACACCTACTTTCCTTGGGCCATAGAGCGAAAAAAGTACAACATTTTTCAAAACAGTCGTTCAATTTTTTTTATAATATGCATTATATCGAAAAAAATCCAATCTTACTTCCATATGGAATGCAGTTGCGGATATATACATATATATGTATATAGAACTGGCGCTACCCTACAATTTTTTTTGGTGTTTGGCCTAGCTCCTCCTCCTATTTGTGGCAAGCGTTTTGATGTTGTGCGGCAAATGAAGGGACTAAGAGTTTTGAACCATTTGTAAAGTTTAGAAATAAGAAGTTTAGTGAAGCCGTTTTTTCATTCCCCGCAATCAGTAGAGAGCTTACCAAAATATGGGGAGATATGGTAGAAAGTAAATAGACATAAACACTCCTTGGCAAGTAAGAATTTTTGGATAATTTGTGTTGTTGTTGAAAGGTACTTACTTGGAACTTACTTACTGACATAATCTAGCACGGAAGAACCAATAAATTTCTCGAAAAAGCTTCAAATTAAGCTTGAAAATAAGTAAAAAGCGCGTTGAAGATGGCCAGCTCTTCTCTGGCTTGAGCTATGAAGTCGTCCTGCGGTGCATAAGCTAATAATTAAATCAAAAGGTTTTAGAAGAGTTGTTTGTTTTTTGATCACAAATGATTTTTTACTTTTAAATGTTTTAAAAAGAATAATGATAATTGTGTAATTTTTTTTTTTGTTATTTTTATTTATTTATTTTATATTTTTTGATTGTCCTACGATTCATAAGTTAATAATTAAAAGATTCTCGAAAAGTTGTAATTTTTTTTATCAGAGATAATCATGACTTTTTTACTCTTAAATTTTTCATAAAAAAAATGGTAATTTATGTATGTAATTTTTTTATTTTTATGTATTTATTTATTTTAACATTTTTTGATGAGAAATAATCAGGATTTTTTTGGTTGGTTGGTTGGTTTAAGAGTGCATCGGAGTGCCACATAGACCGCAAGTTGGGTCCATTGTGTTGCCCTGGAGCTCATTATATTATATGATTTCCCCACCTAACCGAGATTTTTACTATAGATTTTGGGCCAAGATATTAATTCGTTACGAGAATTTAATGAGAGATTCGATTTTCAGGTCCGAGAGTACTGAGAGATTGTGAATTGTTGGAGAGCCTAGAAGAGCGAGTCGACTTCTGGCTAGGCCGGGACAGCTGCACAGCAAATGCCTGCTCGATACTTCCTCATCTTCGTCGTCGCAGTATCTGCACATGTCGTTTTGAGGAACCCCGAGCCGACGTGCGTGAGTGCCCAAAAGGCAGTGGTCGGTGATAAGAGATATTATATGCCTTAGTTCGTGTTTCGAAAGACTTATAAGGGTTTTTGTCTGTTTCAGATTGTAGGATGGCCAGATTTTTTTACTTTCAAATTTTTCATTAACAATAATGATAATTTTTGTATTTTTTCGTTATTTTTATTTGTTTATTTATTTTTGATCCGAAATAATAATTTTCTTTTTACATTTAAAATTTTCCATAAAAAATTATGATAATTTTTATAATTTTGTGTTATTTTTATTTATTATTATTTTAATATTTTTTAGTCAGAAATAAGCATTCTTTTTCTACTATTAAAATTTTGCATAAAAAAATTTTCATTTCATTTTCTCTATCGTAACGAAAACTCATTTCTTGAGTGCTACTTTTTCTCTCAGAAATAAAAATTGGTATTTGATTTTTATTTGTTTTAAAATATATACATATATGGCACTCGCCTTAAAAAAAAGTGTTTTCTCTAATTTTGGTGTTTTATGCACTGAGATTCCGCACTTCCGAATGATAATCCGCACTAGCCCATTCCGCTAATGCGGCCGCAGTGGATTATTTTGGATATACTGTGAAAGTTTTAGGACAATCAATATAAAACAAAAACCAACAAAAAGAATAGTTCTATACATTTTAATATTTACCGCGCTTTTAATACAAACATCGTGGGTTCATAAATAATCAAAATGTCGAATGGAAAAATCTCTCTTCAACAAATATTTTTACCTATAAACATTAAAAGGATTTTAGAAGCCAATCCATATGTTTTGGCTTAATGGTTTTAAAATATTGATGTAAGCAACGAATAAATAAATAAACTCGTTCTTCATATCAACTAATCCCGGAGCTTTTGGCACATACTTAAAAAAAAATGGGACCCCAAGATATCGGGATTGACATCCGCATACGTAAAACTATTATTTTTTCTCAAAGCCTTTGCTGCCTCCAACTATTCCAGCGCCCAACCCCATTTCATATTTTACAAGGGCAACCCTTTCTGATTTCCTTCGGGAATGCAGCTGCTGGTATGCCAGTAAAAGTGAAATGCACAGATGGCTGAGAGACAAACAAAAAGTGAAATGAAATTTCATTCAGTGCTAGCAAACGGCTGCAAAAAAATCTTTGCTCATGGAAAAAAAAGAATATTTATAAACATATTTACATGTTTGCTTACATTCAATATCATACATATACATACTCGATTTTACATCTAAGCTTTTGTGCGTATGTGAGTGTGTGTTTATCAATGCTAATGGCGGAGGCGCCTTTGAGCAGAGCAATAATTGCATATCATCGGCATATCTGTGGCTTATCAAGCCAAAAGTCAATAAACCCCAGCAGACCAGCAGACATGCGGACGGACAGTTATCAAAGAAATAAATATGTGCATATATATGTATGTGTGAGGCAGCAGCGGGTTTGCGTGTACGATAGTCACAGTGCCTTTGAGTTCATTTTGTGGTGGGTGTGGTTTTGATTGCTCTGAATACTGCTGTGTAAATAAAATTGTATCAAAGCAAAAGCTAAAAGAAAAAAAAAAACAGCTAGTTCGAGTGCAAGCTTCTACGCTCATATATACTTATACATTCTGCGGTTCAGCATTCGCCGTTTTCCCTTTTTATGGTTATGGAAAGTAAAATGTTGTCTCTTGTAATTTTCATCACACGCAATTCAATGCGTTTAGGGAACTGCCAGCAAATATAATTAAGACCTTTATGGCATGGCAAGCTGATTGGCTGGAAAGAGAGCATAGTTGCAGTGCTTGAATGAATTTAATTAGCATCAAACCAATAAATGCTTGAACCCTTTTGCTTCCCCGTTCAAATGCAATGAAATACATTGTGATGCGTATTCCGAACGCTTTAGCGAGTGCTTTAATTTAAAATAATTTTTGTTTCCTTGTTCACTCCTCTTGGGAACATAGGCACTCGACAAGACTCTTTCATCGTACACGGTTCTTTGCTGTTGTTTTTGCACCGTCCCACGAGATGTCGGCATCTGCTAGTTCGGGCAGCATCGACCTTCTCCAAGTGTTTTTTGGTCGACCGCTCTACTCCCTTGCCATATTTTGCCATTTTATTTTATCAGATCTAAAGATTGAGATATGGCACAAAGAACATTAAAAGAAGCAGTTTTCCTGTCCGGGAGTTTCGTAATACAGCAAGTAGTCATTTTAAGTGACCAGTCATAACTGCTCCGATTAAGTCAGCGGCGGGATCATTGATGCAATAACAAACAAAAATACTTTTATTCTCCCTATTTCTTCGTATTTCAAATCTTACTATTCATTATGTGTTTGCCCACTGGCCATCAATTGCCGATTGGAAAACATCAATCCAGTGCAAACAAAAAAAAAAAAAATTTAAATCGATTGTTGTAGCTGAATTGAGTTGTTGTATTTATGATATTACAACGCCTCCCGCTCTACGTCAGCTGCTATTCCTCTTACCAATCGTCAGCAGCAATAGCTGTTACAATAACAATCGGTTCATTTCCCTTCTCAACTTTATTGTACTCGTAACAGCATTTTTTCTTATTTGCCTCTCGTTTTTCCCGTTGTTGTGATCGTTCGTGCGACACGCCAGCAGCGTTGAACGACATGCTTTGCCATGAAAAGCGCAGAAAATACCAACAACAACCATCGCAACCACTGACGATGTACGAGCGTTGCATGCCTTGCGACGGGTTGGATGGCGTTAGCGGCCGTGAGCCGAAGGCGTATCTGTCATCTCTTCTATTGCGACTGCTGCTTTCTGAGTATATTTCCATTGTTGTTGCTAAAAATGTCACTTTTTTGTGGCTGCAAAACAAACAAGAAAAAAAAAAAAAATTCAGCCCTGCCCAGCCCAGCCACGCACATTCGCAAGGAAATGAAAACAGTTTGTTAAGAAAATGAGCAGAAAATTGTTGGGCCTGAACAAAAGCAATGCGAAAAAGTATAAACACATCAGCAGAGCAACAGTTAAGATGCAGCAGTGGCATCGGCAGCAACATGGAATCGAAAGCACTTGGCTGCTGCTTTTATTAATGCAACGTTAATATGGTTTGCGCTTTATTTGTTGTTGTTGCGTCTTCTACTCGTATCGCACTACGTCCAAATGCGGAAAAGCAAAACTTAATTGAAATTTCAAAAGGCCATGGGTTGGCAGCGGCGTATACAGCAACAAAGAGTTGGCATAACAATGTTGGGGCAGCACATCACTACGCCGCTGCATCACTGCTTCACTGCATCACAATCACTCGACAGCAATCATCGACCAACCAACGGACAGCTGTGCACTCATACGAAAGGGTGTTGCATTGCCGACCTCCCGTTGATGGAACGGTGATCCAATAACGTAATGGCATTAGCTCGCCATAATTTCATTTTAGTTTTTCGTTTAGATAAACTGCTTTGAGCTTTAGCGAAGTTTTCCAAGCAACAAATTACGAAAGAATGTGGGAAAGCTTTTGATTTCATTCATTGTACTTAGTCTAAGGCAAGAACGTATCGGTATCGACTGTGAGTGTTAAATTTAAAATTTTTGCGAGCGTGGGTGAGGTTATGTGTCAGTGGCAACGAAGTTTGCCTTGTTGGATGCGCAGGCGGGTGAAAAATGGTTGAAAAACTGGAGGAGCCTGTGTGCCAGAATATGTTGGCTTTAGGCGTCGTAGGCAAACAGATTAGTGCGTGACTACCATTCGGGAGGGGGTAGGTTCGAATATTCGTGCATGAAACACCAAAATGATAGAAAACGTTTTTTCTAATAGCGGTCGCCCATAGACAAGCAATGACAAATCTCCGAATGGTTTTCTGTCATGAAAAAGCTGCTCATAAAAATATCTGTCGTTCGGGGTCGGCTAAGAACTGTAGGTTTCTCCATTTGCCGAACAATGTGAAGACGCACGCCACCAATAAGAGGAGTAGCTCGGACGCGCAAAAACGGATATATGTCATATGGACGTATGGACTTGGAACTAAACTCCATCGCAATAGACAAATAGCTCCTCATGTTTGTTGTTCGGGCTGATGTTCCGGCAATCTCGGCCTATGCGAGCATAAACGTCGAGTACGAGTAGAAGTTCACATTTGTAGATATTTTTTCAGAAAGCCAACAAACAGCCAAGACCGCTCTAAAGGTACGCTAAGGTCCAGGGTTTTTAAGAAGTGTTTTCACTCTTAAAGTTCCGGCAGCATAAAACACATTTACTTTACTGTGCTGGATACCTGGCCACTGATAGGCTTGGAGGCATCAAAAGGGGATCAACAAACATCTTCATGGGACCAGTCTCCTTTTTGTAACCTGTTAATCTTCTGAATTTATAGACTGAGAGTAAACCCATAGTGGAGTAAGTACTAGGGACCATTAGAGCCTTGTTGCGGTGATGCTATGTAGAAGGCATATTAAGTTATTAGTAGTCCTGAAACGGAGTCACCAGTGATCACCCAAGCGGCGGTAATCGAGTGCATCTTCGCAAGTACCAGTTAGGCCATTCTAATATAACGGAGTTCCGATTTTGTCTTGAGAATGAGGAGATTTTTCTGGAAAACAAATTTTTCATAATTGAGACTAGACCATTTCAACTGCCGCATTGCCACCCTGACCTCTAATGTCACCTTGCCACACTAGCGCTATTTCTAGCGTTAATAAGTCCATGCGAGAAACCTTTTGTCATTCATGAGGACTGATCGAGTAACTAAAGTTACATTTTTATTATTGGGATACAAAAGATATTTTTGGTCGCAGTATCTCTATGAAGCCCGGGTTCTGCTTGTTTAACCTATCGAAGAACCGAACATATATGTTTGAGACTTGATGAAGTCGGTGAAGCTATGGAAAAACCTGTAGAACATATCGTGTGAGCAGGAAATAGCAGTCCATATCAGAGTCTCACTCGATTTAACTCAAAGCATTACGCACGGAGTTCTAGTGTTGATACGAGTTGAAAATTGGCGTGTGCCGAGATTCGTCGATTTGACGAAGCCTATTTGAGCTTGATATGCAGTATTTCCGATATAAAAAAATCGATTTTTTTTGTGCGTATAACTAAATGCTTTATTTTTTGCTTCCGTTGTTGTATACATCTTTTTAACTTATAGATTAAATAAACTAATAAGCCCTTTTTCGCTCTACTTAAACTTAAAAATTCGCGTTGTCGACTCGACGAAGAAGGGTCATTCAGGGTTAAGCTTACAAATCGTAATTTTTTCACCACGATAATACATTTTCTCACGTCTTTCATCTTGACAAACAACAACAACAGTATATCAAACTCCGTACGAGCATTGACCTGACATGGTCCCATGCGACTTTTTCCTGTTCCCACAATTTTCGTTATCACCTCGCTGGAAGTATTTTTGGAGGATTGAGGCAAAAGAAAAAAATTTTTAGTCCTTCGAAAAATATTTGTCCTACAAGCTCTGCGCCATCATGGAAATAGAAACAGAATTCTGATAAAACATTTTAATCTGCTGTAAAGGTAATGGAAAAATAAATCATGTAAAATTTTCAGTTTCAGTAGCTGAAACGACAGTCAGTTCTACGTAACTGGAACGACCCGGATTTATATCCGGCCAAGGACTGTCACTTCAGCAGCATTCCCCGCATATGTAAGGGGATGGTTTATACAGCTACAACAACAACTAAAACTATATGCGTGTAGCAATTGCTTCTTTGTGTATAAGTTTTGTATTTGAAAAAAGGCTTCAGAGGCAGATTCTACAATAATTGATTTAGTGTTATCTCAAAACAGCAGAATTAAATGGTAAAATTATAAAATATAAGTTTAGGTCCTCTAACATTCAGCTCGAGCTATATCGCGGAAAAAGCCGACCGAAATATTAGTCCATATGCGCTTCAAGATGAGCTACATAAGTCTCGCGCAGTAGTATCGGCTTATATCGCATGTCGTATTGCCAGAATTGAGTTGATCTAAGAAGTATTCTTACGATATGCACTACGTAATTTATTCTTCTCGGATCCTATGGCCACCTAGGCAACAAGATGTTTGTTGATTAACTTCACAATGGAGAGAATTCAGAAGGTGTGGCCAACAACAGACCGTTAACTGGCTCTCAGAAATCAGCTGATAAGCTGAATAACAGGGGATGTCACAGCGGCATGTTTAGGAAAATATTGAGATTGTATTGGTGATATAAGAAAAAACCAACGCAACCTCATGTTTCTTCGCTGAACGATGACTGATTGGAAGAGCTCCTCTGACGTGGCAGCCGAAATTACACTCACAATTTTGTTCAAAACCTAATTTTGGTTAAACCATAAAAAACTTGTAAAGTAGGAGAATAATACTGCTTTTGTTTTTCGTTTTCGATTTAGTCCGTGGTGTAGCAGATTGTTCCGCCTTTCCTGATATGATTTTCTTTAATATAACCGCCAGGTTTCTCAAATGCTCGAGAGTTCTTCCACGTTGGTATTTATGAAGCTCTGCTTGCTCGAAGTACTCCCATTGATACAGCCTATATTGAGCCCTATAAGATTTATAAATATGTTCGTATTGATTTTTTAGTTTCAGTTTACGAATTCTTTGAACTTAAAACAGGTTTGCTTACCATAATTATTATTAAATTTAAACTGTGTTCTATTTAGCGTATACGAATTGTTATTGTATTGATAGGCTAAAAAAACAATTAAGAAATTATTAATTATCAACCTTCAATCGACCCTGGTTAAGGGGGAGCCTGGTTTATAAGGTAAAAAAAATCAATTTTTTTTTTCGTTTTAAGCGATTTCTAATATATTTCAGAATATTCACACAAAGTTACAGAGCCTAATTCTCAATATTTCCGTAGATACAAAGCCAAAGGTAGGCGAGCGTTAGGTAGTTACGCTGTGACCGGACAGCTGTAGTACAAACTTTATCTTCTTTTCTCGACTTTTCATTTTTATGATTTCTTTGAATTGGCGTACATGAATGAAAACAAAACTAATGAACCTTTTGAATTGAATCATAGCTTGTTCCCTTCAGTATTAAATTCTCTTCTATTTGAACTAACAAAATAGATAAAAAAAATTTTTTGAAGATTTTTATACCAAGTTGAAGTGAATTTTTTTTTTATAGAAAGGCATTTTTTTCTTTAAACCTCCAAAAAATTGAAATTTCGGAATTTCTTTCAGTTTTCTTAGTTCATCTAGAATAAAAAATCATGATAATTAGAAATCCATTTGAATTTTTTGCTTTAGATAATAATTACGAGCCGTATCTTGTACGCCAGTTGGAAACTCCAACGTTGCAGCGCTCTACTAATTTCTATGTTAAACATTTTTTTCAACTTATTTTAACCAGTACAAAAATTTTGTATACTTTTTAAATGTTCATTAAAGGATAGAAAAAACTTTGCAGTGCTAAATTAATTTTTTCCTTAAAAAAAAATCGCAAAGACATGACCTCATAAACCAGGCTCCCCCTTAAGTGCCCAATTTCTTGGTTTGTTGTCCACAGAATCCGATTCGAAAAACACATTTAAAATTTGAGCAGCTTTGTTCAATTATTTTTCAAGCAAAAATACTACCAAGAAAAGTGGGCGGACCTCGTCTAATTTTTTATTTTTAATATTTATTAATTAAATAATTTTGTATTTTGTGAGCTGATAAGTTATAGACTCGTATATCTTGGAGAGCAACCATCAATCCATCCAAAATGTAGAACATGACACTCTTCAAATATGCGACAATTTATAAATTGCCTAATAAACGCCTAAATTAAAACCGAATGACTATCTTTTGCCTTTTGAACGAAATAAATTGTTTTTCAATTTACATATTTCGAAGTAAAATGTGTCAAAACGCAATTATTTTACACTACTGTGCTGCAGATGGAAATTACCATGTATGTTACATACAAATGTACACACATACATACATATATTCATACCTACACACTTGGCATTACTTTCAGCATTTATAATAACCAACTCACACACACAAACTTATGCAGATGTAGCTGGGTTGAATAAATGCAATTATTCAAAGTTCAATTCATGGAGTCTCATCAGCATGCACCTAAGCATACATACATACATACACATATGCATAGGTAAATTTAAACACATTTACCACTCTTTGTATGAATCGCTGCGCTCTTCACTTTTGCTGCCTGATTTTATTTATACTTTTTGCTATTTTGTTTATTTTTCGCGTTTTTCATTGTCTAGCATTTGATGCATCACTGGCACCTACTTACATGCATACACACATACATATGTATGTAAATGTCTACATTATCATCAGCATCTTTGCCTGCTTATTGTTATTGGTTTATTTGTTGCATATGTCTGGTTATAATTATGCATTCACTTTTTCTGGCAACATCAATGAAGTAAAAGAACTGAAGTGGCATTCGCATGAAAAGAAAATGTGAAAAATTAAAAAAAAAAAAATTTGCTATCATCAATCTTTGCTTCGCAGCCAATTGCTTCGAATTTCTATTTTCTATTTTGCCAAAAAGTGGTAGTAGGGCTGAGGTTCGATAATTTTTAACACTGCCCACCTCCAAGTGAAAGAAAAAATATATTATATCGTCATTGGGAACTTAAAATGTGTCCATTATGACAATCCTAAATGCAGAAATCATATTTGAAACCCGGTCAACCCGATAAATATACTCCAAAGCCGAAAATTCATGATTCGAAGGTGATGCCGTGTATTTGGTACAACCAGAAGGGTTTTATCAGTTGCTAAAATTGGGTGAAGCCATCAGTGGAGAACTCCACCGACAACAGCTCATAAAATTGAAGCGAGCATTGAACCAAAATTTCTAATGAGAAGTCTTACCACATCCACCGTAGAACCCAGGCATTGCCGTGTATGTCTACCAATTTGTTGACGCCCGACGCCTTGTCGGGAACTTTATTTCAGAGCACCAAAAATTGGTTCGTTGCGTTCTTGGGCTTAAAAGGTGAGCCGTTCGTATTGGGACGTAATTCGTGCGCTCCTTCAAAAATGGGTCACATTTTTAGCTTCTTCTTCTTTATTATAGGATTAACTCCTGTTCTTCACAAATTTGTGTAAGAGATATAATTTATTTGGATTTTATTGTATGTGAAAAAATTTTAGTTAGCGATAGAGCTGAATGTCCAGCACACATTCTCGTAGTCATCGGCTTTCCCGTCATTACTGATTTAGCCAATTTATTGTCGGGCATGCATAGCACGTGATTTTTCCATTCCCTTCTTCGTCGCCGGCTCCTCCTAACAATGTTTTGTGTTTCGCACATCCGTCTAATCTCTTCGTTTCGCGAGTATGTCCTGTGATTGATCGCAATATTGCCATCTCAACCTTGTTGTGTTGCAGTTGCATCTGCTCAGGCTTTAACGGCATAGGTAAGTACTGGTCGAACGCATGTTTTATAAATTCGGATTTTAACTTTTAAGCTATGTAGATGCTTATTTCGTCACATTACATTGCGCAAACATCCAGAGATTCGTACTGCTTTATTCATGTGGTTTTTTACTTCAGGTGCTAGATCTTTTCATGAGGTAATTATGGTACCCAAGTAGCAGGAGTCCATAACCTGTTCGATATTCTTTTGATATACTGCGAGCTTACAACTGAGCGGCTGTTTAGATATTATCATGCTCTTCGCATTGGCTACCGATATCTGCGTATTAAATGCAGAAGCAGGCATACAACATCCGCTGAAGGTCGTCTTCGTTGTCCGACATTATAACTGTAAGAGGTATAAGAATTTTCTGTTCGGGAAAACTTTTCTCACAATATCTACATGCCGTTCAAATCTCAAAGCTACTTCATTCGAGCGAACTGTAAGTAAAGTAAGTTAAAGTATCTTTGGACGTCAAATTTCTGTGTCTTCAGTCTGAAAGCTTCTCAAGCTGTTATTCTTATTTTGAGAGTTTCTAAAACTAACAAGGCAGCTATAATCGGAGCCTGGCATGATGATTTAGATAGAAGCTGTGGAGATGCGTAAGTGGCTGAATTCAATCTCCACTTCATCCACGATATCCGGCACTTGAAAGCACATTCTTCTGGGACAATTTCTTCGAGGACTTGTACAATCGACAGGTATTTTTGGATCGGGTGGTAAGATCAGTATGGTCCAGAAATTTGCATTTAAAGTTAGGAAAAACTATTTTCTTCTGGCAGTACATTGCACGTTTGTGGCTCTCGAGCGACCTCTTTAAGAGCAGCCCATCTAACTTAATCGCATCTACTTTTGTGCAGATTGTCTTCTGCTCCGGATCATTCTGACTTCAGTTTTAGATAGAGTATAAATAAAAATGTATGTGGATCCTAAGAGTTTGTTTAGGGTATTAAGAAAGTTTATCATTTGGGATGGAGCCATATTTCAGAACTGAGAGGCCAACTTTTAGTTGCTCTCCATGGTGTTTGAGTCTATAATTTATAATACGTAAGTAATCACTTAAGATATGCTCTGACCTTTCTCCAGCCCGCTTGCAACATCTGCAGTGAGTTTCTTCAACAAGTAAAAGGGCTTCGGTTTCTCATTTAAGCTTCAAGGGAGATATACCGAGAAAGAGCACCTATGAGAAAAAGCCATTCATCTTTTTGAATGCCTTATTACCTTGGACTGGTGTGAGTGGGTTGGCTGTTTCACAAGCTTTAATGTTTTTTTATGTGTGTCCAAAGGCGTTGGAGTAGCCTGACTGTCTAGAATATAGTTGGCTGACATGTTTTTCTGGAAGTTTTTCTAGAATATAGTTGACCGACACGTTTTTCACACGACACGTTCCCGCCGGCGCTGTTATTCATGGTCTTCGCCCATAGACGGCAACGATTACATCTTTTCGCTCTATCGGATGCGATTGCAGGTTATATAAAACGAAATTTTTTCATAAGGGTAGTCGTTTCTGGCTTCTCATCTCATAGGTACCGTCTAATAAAGTACCATTGGTGGTACACGCCGTCCCATGAAGCAATCTTGTGCGGGCCACCGCTGGTACACGCCGCCTCATGAAGCAATCTTGTGCGAGCCACCGGTGGTACGCGCCGCCCCATGAAGCATACTTGTGCGAGACACCGGTGGTACGCGCCGGCGTGAACGTGTTAATACGAGCTTACAAACCTTTCACGAGATCAACACTTTAGATTTATTATCGGAGGATCGTCTGGCGAATTTGCTAACCGCCCATTATTTGACCGCCCTGGATTTGAGCACACAATCATCACAAATTTATCCACTTAAAACTAATAATCCGGCGATTTTGGTAGCACACACAGCACAGCACAATTGTTACACCCCAGGCAACTAGAGCCACTAAAGCCATAATGAGCTCGGGTATTCCTTTCATTAACAAGTCATTATTCAAAAATTTAACTGACACATTCTTTAAAATCATAGAATTATGTCTTATGAAAATCTTCATCGAAAAAATTAGGTCTGAATGCCATTTCCCGTTTCAAGTTCCTTACCGTACCAGCTACTTATATAACCGGAAAATATTTCGAAGAGCGGCGAGTGTGACTTTATTGCATAGACTTTTGTTTATACTTTTTATAAATAAACAATTTCAGTATATTTGCATAAATGTTAAAATGTTTCAATTTTGAAATAATAGACCCCTTTCGGGGCAAACTGAAAACATATCCGCTGGTCAGCATGGATTCATTTGATAATTTCAACCATGAAATTGCACTTGTGTAGTTTCCGCAAAATGTGCCTACTTTAACAAGGTTTTAGCCAAGACCAATTCGCCAACCAGTGTTGCCACATGCGTTGTTATGCCAGCCA
Source organism: Anastrepha fraterculus (assembly GCA_037575425.1). NCBI lineage: Eukaryota > Metazoa > Arthropoda > Insecta > Diptera > Tephritidae > Anastrepha > Anastrepha fraterculus. Next base: position 6,790 of record JAYXIM010007198.1, on the reverse strand, counting down.
TTATCATAATTATACCATGACAACCAATAATAAATGAAAAATCAACAAAACATTAGCATGCAAAGCAACAACTAAAACTGAAAATAAATAAAAACAAAGCAACGGAAAGTGGCCGCAAATTGAACGGAACGGAACGTGTGGTATATGAAACAAATAACAAAAAACAGCTGCTTTTTAGCGGCGTTTCGCCAAACTCTCTTTTGTTTGTCTTTAGCGGTGTTTTCGGCCACACCGAGTATTTATGTCGCTGCCCAAATCAATTGTGGCATAGATTAGCATTTTCAACTTGCTGCCAATCGCGTTCATCAAGCTATTTCTGCTGCTGCACCGCAAATAGTATTGCGGCAGTCGGGATTGGAGTGACACAATGAGTTCAACTCAGTTGGGTGTCAGCAGGCTTGACAGCGCTGCCACTGATTTGTGAGCAGTTGCACTTACGTACATATGTATGTGGGTAATATCGTAGTAAACGTTGGCACTGCAGGAAGGCAGTACTGGCGCTAAGGTACGAGTTGTGTGTGTGTGTGAAGAGGCAAATGAAGGAGTTAAAGCTGCCTAAATTGCATATGAGTGTGTGGAGAAAGGTATTTGCATAGATTGCCAACATCGGCTGTAACTATATACCTTTTTCAATTACGTCAATTGGCACGCTGTACTGCACATACAACAATTACAAAATAAAAAAAATATAAAAAACAAACTTAGAAAACTATTTATAAGAAAAACAATAATAAACAAACGAATGAAAAGCAGAAACCATTTGCATTGAGACATGCAGTGCAAAGCAACGAAACAGGTGAACAACTGCACACCCAACTCCCCTTACCACTCAGTTATTGTTGTTATTACTATTATCGGCTACCATACTCAGCCCTGCATATGCACGTTCGCTGCTGCTGTTGCTGTTGGTATTGCTCTCAGCTACTACGCTCAGCCCTGCATACGTTCACCTCTTGCTTGCTTGCTCCGTCTCTTCTCTTGTCAATTATCCCTATGGTTTGCGTAGTTCACACCTTGTTTTTGTTGTTATTGCTACTATTATCATCAGCATTATTATTGCGTTTTGCTGTTACTGCTGTTATGGTTTTTCTGTCTAGGTTCACTGTTAACTGCTGCCTTTTATTTGTCTACGCGCTGTCGCCGTTTGCAGAACTGCTAACACAACTGCTGGTATGCATGGCTCCACTACAACGGCTCCAATATTGTTATTATTTTCGTTGTCTGCCTTCATTAGCGTGCCGTCAGCGCTGTTGCTGCGGTCGCCGCCACCACTCAATATTTTCTTATTGTTTTATTGCTGTGCCATGCCGACGCTATGTCGACGTCGAGCTGTGCTTTTTGATTTTTTCGATTTCATTCCGTGCCGGGCCGACTTTTTCCAGTCATTCCGTTGTTTTGACTTCACCTGAAAAGATGACGCGCGCGCGGCCGCATCGTGGCACGAAATAAATTACTGAATATTTAATATTGTGAATCGAAAATATTTTAACAACAACAACAACTACTCGAGACAGTGAACGAATGAGTGTGAACTTTCAGTGCAAAGTGTAAGATGTGCTTTAAATGTTTTGTTTATTTAATTTTTATTTAAATTCGTTCCGGTGAAGTGGAAAATTGGAAAAATAAACAAAAGGTGAAAAATAGACGTTAATGATATATTTGAATTCGTGTGTGTGTGAAATTGAATTAAAAGAAATGTATCGATTGATTTAGCTAGGCGATACCAAAGAATTGTGTTTTTTTGTTTTAACTGTGAGATCATCGATTTAGTAAAATTGAAACTGTTGTATTAATTTCTACTTCATTAAAGAAAAACTTGCTTAGAAAGAAAGTTTGATATTTCAATTTCTGAAGAATTAAAAATAAAACTTAAACGAAATTTTATTCTGTTGTAAAATTCTTGGGATACATTTTTGTATTATAATTCATTTAACTAATTCTTATACCTTTAATAGATACCCAATTTTAAAGTGTTTCTCAAATAAGCAAAAATTTCAAAAAAAAGAAGAACCAATTTTGCATAAATTTGTCAGACGAACAGATCTGGAAAAGGGATTAACAACTTTACTGCCGTTCTCACATTTCGGAATAATATAAAAAAGGTATTTAAATTTGCTCAATCAGAAATCAATCAAATATTATGTTGGGTTAAGTTCTTTATTTACAACAAACATAAAATAAGGAGCCATTTCGAGGTATAAGTGGCTTCGCTGTCGCTATGTGCGATGCGGCTGCCAAATCTAACCTAATATAAAACTCAAGCCAAAAATATGTAAAATAGAAGGGATGCTTCAATAGGGGCATAATAATTTTGTGTTTAAGCACAATGCGCCTTTCAAGTTTTTTATGATCTGGCAACGCCAACATGTTAACATTGTCATTATAATGAAATTCACGAGCGTGCAACGTTTGGAAAAATTATGATGGTACTGAAATTCGGAGTTGGTTGTCGTGACAGCGAAAGTTTGAGGAAATTTGCGAATCCCAGCGAAAAATCAATTTCAGGCACGAGGCTCATTTCTGGAGAAAATCAAAATTTGAGTTATAGCGCAGAAACCAATTCATATGTTCTTCTTGAGGCTCTATTGCGGTCATACAACGATCATGCCATGTATTTGTTGTTCCAAAATCGAATGCTGAACATTTTACACCTAAATAATTACGAGCCTGATAAATGTCAGCCTGATATTTCAATTGTCCTGTGTTGCTTTTATCTTTAAAATTGATGTGCTCCTATTATAAAACCCTATATAATTTATTTAGTACATAGTCCAAAGGTTTTTTCAAATTTGTATTCACATAACTGCCTCGGTTGCCTTCGCAGCAGCGCCTGATTTCTAATTTCCAAGGTCATCTTACCTTTTCCGGCTCTATCTCACGACAGATATTGTCTTAATCGTTGTGGATTGCCCGTATCGATCACTCGTATCGTATTCCACAAAAAAGTCCACGTGTTCTCTTCGCAATTCTCAGTTGTGACATAGTAGCATGGGATACTACGGATTGCCTTCATTCGCCTCTTTTCCGCCTCGGCACGGCACAATCGATCAATATAAATTTATGACACCGGACTTGGTGTTTTCCAACAACTGTAAGTTGATCGAGTGCTCCGCGGTGTGGCGGAAGAGTTCGTTCAAGATAAAGTTTCTTATGGAAGGTCTTGTCTCTCCACATATATAAGCTTTCATTTGAGTGCAACTAAAAAAATTAATAAAATATGGCGAAAATTGAAAATCGGCTGCGCCGCGACGTGGAGGAAGAGTTGGTTCGGGGTCAAAATTGGTACATAAGCCTTTGTCTCTCCATAAAAAGATAGCTATGATTATAAAGGAAAAATAACTTTCACACTTTTATTTGAGTGTGACTAAAAAAATAAATACAATATGTCGAAAATTGCAAAAAATAAAAAAAAAAATTGTAAAAAGTTTTACCCAACATTACTGCATACATATTTATCATAACAACAGCAAAACATTTTTTTCGGTTTTCTCTTAAACCAACAATTATTTGATTTATATTTCAAAGAAGAAGATGTTTGTGTATTTTTTTGTGCAAATTTTAATTTTAAATCCTTTCATCCCGGCAACCACTCAACATTTCTTCCGCTTTTTTTGTTGCAAAACTGTAGTTTTTAGAAGAATGCACTTGATTGTTTTGCTCCAGGGACACCCTGTCTGAAACGATTTGTCCATTTTTTGTTTGCCATTCATATTTCCTCGATTCCAGGTAATGCCACGTCAATTTCGTTATTGATAACGGGATAATCAGAAGAGAAAAGTCGCTGCCAAAAAACACCTTATGGTTCAAAAAATCAAAAAGTGTAATAAAAATATGCATTTCGAACACCCTTTTTTACTGAATTCCTACAAAATTTATTTAACCCTCTGAAGATAAATTTATTTCCGATAATGAATTAAATATTGAATATTATTGGTAGAAAATTTTTTCTATAATAGCTGTCGCACCTCGGCAGGCAATGGCAAAACTCCGAATGTATTTTTGCTTGCTCCTTATAAAAAATAAGGGGTGTAAGCACCAATCCTATATATTTTTATATATATTTTGGTGACCTAAACCGGAATTCGCAAACAATTTTTTAATAAATCTAATCCACTCTCTACGATAATTACTCTAGGCGGATAATAAATAGTGAAAAACGATTCATTTCTGCAATTTCAATAGATTAATTTTTCAACATTTGATAAAAAAAACAGTAGAGACCAAAAACGCATGCATGAGTAAGTTTTTGTTTTATCAAAAACTCATAATTTTATATTTTTAATATGAAGTTTTTAACCCGTCTCGTTTTGAAAGCTTGGAACTACATAAGGATTTTAAATTCTATAGACTCAATTCAGAGAAAAAAGGCAGGAAATAAATGGGGTGAGGGAAAGATTAGGTAATACTCGTAAAAGGGTAATCCGCATGTGAGCTCTACTTTTTAGAAAAGTTTTGCAATGACAATTTCCATTTCTGCTTTGACATGCTCTGGCGCCATTAATATTTTTTTTATTTCAAATGGCAAACAGTGAAAAATTTTCTTTTCGATTTTTACCCATATCTCACAAAATGTAGCAACCAAATTATGCACAATACATGACTACTTATAATATAAACAACAACATAAAAAGCGTGATTAAATGTATGGCCTACTACACTTTTGCTTTCGTTTGAAAGAAAAAAATGCAAGTAAAATTGATAAAAAGTGCTCCATTTAAATAAAGAAATAAAAGTAAAAAGCCGTAAACCAATGCGGCGACATTGTAACACGCATTAGACACGCAATGACTGTCGCAAAACCCATACAAGCACATATATCTTTAGGAAAAAAATCTGGAGCAAAAAGCGTTAAGTCGCTTTTGAACGCTACTTACCCGCTTACAACAAACTCCTCGCTCGAGTAAACTACAACTCTAGCACAAGTGCCTCAACTCCAGCTTTCGTGCCGCATCACTTTTGGCACTTTGACGAGGAGTCTTTAAATGAAATTGCTTTGTTATCACCTCTTTTATTTCGATTAAATAAAAACAAAATTTTTTAAGCTCCTCACTTCAATTTTCAGGCTTAACACTATTTGGCTCTTCAAAGCGTGAAGTTTATAACATTTTTCTTAATTATTTTTGTAGTGTGTAAAGTTATGTGGTAAACGGTTAAGTGTTGTTGTCTACACGATGCGAGACACTTCTGTATGTGAGTTTGTGTGTGTGTGTGTTTTAACGAGCGATCATTTTCCTTGAAGCAAAGTTGCATAATCACGCCTGAGCTGATGCGCTCCCTTTCTCCAAACTGTAGCGCAGTTTTCCGCCCATCAAGTGTTAGTTGTCTAATGTTTCCGGCTGCTTAAAGCATAACAGCTGTGCTCATATTGTGTTTTTTATAATTCTTGTTTTCTTGTTTTTATTTTTTGTAAAGCACGTAAATACTTTTGATTTTCGCCGCCAATGCTCTTCTGGCCCTTGTAATCGGCCCTTAATTATGTGTGTTGGTATGTGCGTACATAAATACGGAGAGCGTCAAAAGAAAGTGGACACCACATAGTGATAACTTTTGACTATTTATTTATTTATTTTGGAGTTACATTTTTATATACATATGTAGTTTATTCTACAAGAGGATTTGTAGAGAGATTTGTAAAAATTAGACAAATTCTCATCAATTTTTCAAACTTTTTTGCTTCGAATATTTAGAAAAATTTCGAGTTTGTAGTTTTATAGATCATTGAATTGTGGATACTTTTTACTCTGAAATCCAAAAAAAAAAAATTCAGGTGTTCGATTTTATAGCTGCGTATGTTGCCTCACGTAATCGCTTAATTCAAGGAATGCCATCCTGCAGTTTTTCCCAATGACTAACTTCGTTCCTAACAGGAGCGGTACTTCTTCCAAACCCTAAATTACTCGAAAGATGGTGCTTGCAGGCTTTGCTGCAATCTTCCACAACCTCTCCTTTTTGGACCCCTTGTTGCCATACACCGCGCCTAATTTCGAGTCCAATCTACAACTGATTTTCCGCAATTTACCCGCTGCTTCCCAGATTCCCAGATAACCTCGGCTTGGCCCATTGTGAAATTCCTCTAATAGGGTTGTAATTCTGGATTTAGGAACTATAATCAGATTATGCGAATTATTTCCGTCTTCAGTTTCCCATAGGCGGGAATTCCATCAATGCCTCTAGGACTATTCCACTGTACTCAATATGTCTTCGCCACAGGACTTTCTTTCGTCATTTCAGCTTTGGATGGTCTCCTTCCAGTGACTTTCGCTTTCATGAACTTGTGATGCTGACATCATTCAATTGACTTTTCCTTATCGCACTTGGTTCCCACTGATCATCCCGTTGCAAGTGCATTGATTTGATGTTAACTGTCACGATCTCTTGTCCTCGACCTCGCTGAGGTAGTGAATCAGCCTTATCTTATTGTTTCCCTTTACAATGCTGGTTTTTCTCCAGCGTATTTTGCCTCCTTCCGTCTGAGCTCATCTTCGGTTCGCTACGTGGTATTCTCCAACTGCGTGCATTATGTTCAGCCTTACCGCAGTTGTAGGACTTTTACTCCGAGCTTCTTGATCGTGTAAAGTGCGGAAAGTACTCTCTTATGATTCTCCTGATTGTTTCTTCCAGCGAGGTAGACTCTTCAACATCAACTCTGGCTTGTTCAAGAGAGCTGCTGTTTTCTGAGTCAATGCAAAAGGCAATGTTTCAGCAAACGTCTCCTTCGGTGTTAAGTGAGCTGTCCGTTTCATGTCCGGATCTCGGATACCTCTTATGAATACCTGGCACTTCATCTTCT